>OW203771.1:23533607-23741048 GCA_934045905.1 Leuctra nigra
ATGAGAATGGTAATAACGTACCAAGTCCTAGTAATGGTTGATGTGGGTTAGGGATGGGGGGGGGGGGGGTTGTATTTGCACTGAGTTTTATGGCGCATTAGTAAAGATATCAGGAATTTACATGTTATTTCGTTTTATAAACTTTTGTAAATGGAATTTTGTGACTGTTTTTATAGGTTCATGTGGAGTTGTTTTTTTCAGTATTGACGAAACAAGTTGCAATTTTATTCCAGTATTGCAGGGGCGGCAACCTTTTTTGGTGAAGGAGACAATTTCCCAAAAAATTAATAATTTAAGTAATAATGGGAGCCGCAGTAGAGGCAATCTAATATAATACATCGAAAATAATAAATTGAAATACTAGTTTATTTTGATATTTTGTCGAAGCCCCCCAGTTGTTGCCCCACAGGGCGTTTATTTAGATTTTAGAATTACATCAATTTAAAAGTGATTCTGGGCTCTAAAATTAACAAACTGAATCAAATAACCTTCCAATTGTTGCCCCCACTGGGCGTTTATTTAGATTTTAGAATTACATCAATTTAAAAGTGATTCTGGGACTCTAAAATGAACAAATTAAATCAAATATCTTTCCAATTGTTGACCCGCAGGGCGTTTATTTTAGAATTTCAACAATTTAAAAGTGATTCTGGGCTCTAAAATCAACAAACTGAATCAAATAACCTTCCATATGTTTCCCCGCAGGGTGTTTTTTTCCGTGTTTTCATATTTTTCGATTCCAGATCTTTATTTAAATTTTAAAGAGCCATTCAATAACCACCAAGGAGCCGCAGGTTGCCGACCCCTGCAGTAGTGAAATAAGAGCTTATAATAAGTATTATGAAATTATATTTCAGAACGTGATATTTATGACGTCGTAACGCAATCGACAGACGAAGGTGTAATAAAATATTGAAAATGTACCCCAATAACTATATACTAGACATCTACCTTTAGTTATATTTTATTTTTCGTCTTGCAGTAGGTTATTAATTTTTTGAAAAAAATGTATTAAATTGAACCAATTAATGTTTTAGTTAATGGAACATAAATTAATGTTGCGATTTCTTGCAAATCCAAAGTAAAAATTATTTTAGTAAGATACATTCAGGCTGATCAAGAGAGCATTCAAATCGACAATCATTTCTCTCTGACGTCTAATCCAAGCAATCTTAAGTAAATATTATTTTCTTGCATTGTATCGTACAGCAATACCTACATACACGTTTGTCTAGACTGGCTCTGCAGACGACGTTAACTTTTATCTTGTTTTGAAATAAAATTACTATTTAGCTCGCTGTTTGTTGATATAAAAGTAAAACAATCGTTACAAAATATCTTTACGTATAAAACTTTGCAGACAGTCGAGTCAGTAATAGAGTAATAATGACAGGGAGTACTGTTGGGAAATTACAGGGTTGAAAATGTTGATGTACTCATAAAAATGTTGACAACTTCACAAACATTGAATAAAAAGTAGTTCATTTTGAATAACTAATCTATGATCATGTCGACGAGATAAATTTATATAATCCTAGTCCTATGCCCAATTTTCACGTTTTAAGATTCTGCAGTTATTATTTTTCTTCGCCCCTTTTTCTGTTTACCATAAATTTGTTGTCCAATTTTATCTAAAGCCACATCAGTGCAGCAGATACCAGCTAGTTTTTCCAAAGCTCCTCTGTGCCACTGTCAAACTTCAAACTTCATTTGTACGATATTGCAAAAGTGGACAAAGAACACTAACAGTCACAAGTTCCGATTTTACCATTTTGAAATAATGTGCTTTATGGAAATCTTCTTGTAAGTTCATAATGAAATGAAATTATGTCAAAATTGTAAAATATCCATCAAAACCTGATATCAATTGTCTTATAATCAAACAATAAATAAACTATAAAACCCCACAAAATAACCCTCCTTAAATATACTCTAAATCTCGTTCACGTAAAAAAAACACTCTAAATCCAACTCACATAATCAAAGTTTGCTCAGTCACCCACTCGATCACACTTGAAATGCTCGGGTCAAATTAAGCCCGGTGGCTGTTTGCCGAGGAGATGGGCCCCTCAGGGGTCAAGCCCCCCCCCCTCCCCAATTGTAATTGGTCATTATAACGCTCTGGACGTGCGCGTGTTTTGATTTCTTGCGAACGGAAGGAATCAAACGGTTGTGTTTGTACAAGGGTCCGGGGGGCAGGGGGTGGGGGGTTGTTAGTTTGACATCTTGGGTGAACACTTCGATGATTCCCAGAGGGTTCAAGGGGTGAGGGGGGGGGAGGTAGCGATTGTCTAAGGAGTAGTTCATTGGTTATTGTACTGGTGGAGATGGAAAGGATTGGTAAAATGTGAACAACGTATTTTTCTTTAGATTACCGTCAGTCACATTTTTCTGCATGTTGGCTAATGGCGCGTACGAATGATTATACTAAGAAACGCTCAGGGTAACGCGTTGATGAGCGAGCACAGACACGTGCAACATCCCCAGCTAAATACAATACACGATCGATACGACACAATACGATTTTCTTTGCAACTTTCCAATCTCATTATAAATACTTTGGATGAATATCAGATCTATTGTGTTGTGATTTTCCTACATACTTTTTCCAGAAATCTTTTGACAGTTCTTACTAAACTCTTAAAATGACAATAGATTGCGGTTAAAATGTGTTGCAGTTTAGGTAATATTGGTCTTGATCACCATGCAAAATTTGAACTAAATCGGAACCTTTTTTTCTACCAATCAGAAGATATTATTAAAACTAAAACCAATTGGAGGATTCGGCTCAAACTTTGTAGGATTTAAGACAATGTAGGTCGCAATGACCTTGGTAAAATTTCGAATTGATCGGACCAACCCATCGGAAGATATTTGTGTTTTAAATGTGAACCAATCAGCGGATTTCAAAAAAAATAGTGTCTGTAACGCCAGACACTCGATTGCTCCATCGAAGAAAAACTGTGACCTGTAAACACAGGTTTTTTCAGTAACAGAAAAAAGCACACAATTAAAAAATCAGAGGTTTGTGCCAAAAGAACCAAAAGGATTCGCTCGCTCAAATAACAAGGATTGATTGTCACGGAACCTGACCTACAGCCAATCCGTTTTGTGCAAAGTACCGTTTTTAATTGGTTTGAGTGTACCAACGTTTATCGTTCTTCAATCTTCACCTATAATATTTATTTAGTGATTGAGAACATATCGGTCTATTAGTAAGACTGTAATTATTTACATTCAATTTACATATGAATAACAATGTGGAAGTAATACCTAACCCCATAAAAAACACTCCGTGTAAAAATACCCGCCAAGTCTCTTCAACTATAAAAAAATAGAAGAAATCTAAAAATTCAACACTGAAAAGAAGTGATATCAAAAAATGAGCCAAGTCAAAACTTAATTTTAAAAACCAAAATATACTTGGCGCATCGTGTATATAAATAGTATAGAAGCATTAGCCAAAAATTAAATGTACCTTAATATATATAATATACCTATAATGCCCTTAAAAACGATGCGCCAAGTATATTTTGGTTTTTAAAATTAAGTTTTGACTTGGCTCATTTTTTGATATCACTTCTTTTCAGTGTTGAATTTTTAGATTTCTTCTATTTTTTAATAGTTGAAGAGACTTGGCGGGTATTTTTACACGGAGTGTTTTTTATGGGGATATCACTTATTTTTTTAGTTTATTTACACAACTTGTAACACACATCGGAGCAACAATGACCAATTACTTTTAAAAAATACGCCATTTCCGAATTGGTTATTACAAAAAATTGTGTTTGGTGCTCAATATACCTAAGCTTAAAGTGATATTCCATGAAGAATTGCGCAAGCTTCGTTACAATCAGTCCAGCCGTTTTCGAGATATGGTATCACTTCCGGTTTTCAAAATGGCGCCTAAAATTACTGCCACATAGAATTTATTTCTATAAATGTTATGTATCATTATAAGCCTTCTGAATATGTAGTTATTGTAGTAAGAGGTCATTTAAATCTAGTTCTTCATTTTCATGACGTCATTTCCGGTTTCGGTAATAGTACATCTCTACTTTAACTATTGATATTCCATATAGATGACCGTCTGAATCATTTGGCGCTGGTTTAATTCCTAACGGTCTAGCTGTTTTCGAGATAATACGTCACTTCCGGTTTCAAAATGGCGGCTTCCTGTTGGTTTTATAAAAAGGCACCTCAGACGCCAAAAGTGCACATGTGGTGAAAATTTCAGATCGATCGGCTCAGCCGTTTAGGCTGTGGCGGTGATTGCGGTGTTTCCTGATATCATCATCATCATCATCATCATCAGATCAAGATAGGTTTTAAAAGGGGTGTAATTTCACGTTTTTCACGGCCCTCTAGCTCGCAAACGGCATAACATATTGTTCCCTAATTTGGTATATGTAGTGGGGTGGGCCATAGCTCGAAATTAAGATATATCGCAACAATGTGAGATTTTCTAATTTTAAGATCCAGTAGGCCGAAAATGCCGTGTTGTTGCTTACAGTAAAAGTGGTTGGTCTGCTCCTCAGTTTATTATGCATATACGGTATGTTGAGTGAGTGTGAGTGTACGGTACGACTTGGCTGGGTGGAGCGACCGCTCCACTAGATATAACCACGATAATAAAATCCTTTACTATTAATGCACAGTTTTGACCTTGAGCTCGGAAGCTGCGTTACGATAGACCTCTATAGAAATCGTCATTTTAGCCCATTTTCAATCAAACCCGGACTTTTCCTGTAGATAATTTCGAGCCAAATAAAGTGCACACAATTTCAATCGAATCCGTTGAGTATTTCGAGAGATATTGCATGGAATGCACAATATCGTGGAAAAACATACTTTTTTCGAAACTTTGAAACTTCAGGAAGCCGTGAATCCATTGGCAGTGAAGAAAATACAATTTAAATCTGTGGACCTTGAATAAATACAAAGAACCACATGAAAAGCAACATTTAAATGTAATTGTTATTTTGGGGGTTGAAAATGTTGTGTGGGGTGGGAGGAGGGGGGCGCAAGAGAACTTTTCTGACATTGGACATTTTGCCCGAGTGTACCTCCTTACGTCACATCGCATTTTGAAAATGATTTGAGTATATTGAAAACTGAAAGTAGTAGGAATCAAAATTGTATTGTTGTTAATTGTTGTGATTTCTGCAGAGATGCGTATTTATTTAATCAGGTTGAATCTTATTATGTGGAGACTTGAATAAAATCGCATTAAATTCTACTACTCAGTCTTGACCATGGGCTTCAAGTATACTTTGTGCTTTTTCGATCATGACCAAATAGCTGTGAGGAAAGTAAAGTCACGTGAGAGTAGTCAGACAACGACAGAAATGCTCTTCACTCTGCTTTCATCTTAACTTGATAGTGTGTCCCGTGTTTTCTTAGCACATATTTTTTAATGTTGGAAATATTTTATTGTGCTGTAATTTTGTATGTTGCGTATTTGTTTCGTACATATAATTAACTCATTTGGGTATGGTTTCAGATTCAGAATTTGGATTTGTTTAGATTCGTTCACAACTTTCTCAGTTGTTGTTTACAATATTCTATAATATGTATATTTAATAAGTATATCAAATAAGTATATTCATTTGGAAATTGCCCCTTTAGTTTCTTCTTCACTGAACAGATTCCATTCATATTTAATTATTGTTTCGGTTTGTTTTGAAAAAAAATAAGATTTAGAATTGAGTTGCTATTGAGATCGGTAGTTCTGTGAGGGTCAAGTCAATTGTCACGATCAGTCAATTCTTCAGCAAGAGTGGTTCGAGGATTGCGGCATCTATTATACCTTGATCAGAAAAGATTGTGATTAGGTCATGTGTTACATGGCGGGGCTCTCTAGTAATAAATATTGTAACGCCCAGAACAGTGGAATTGGAAGGGCCGTTATTACGTCAGTCTGTGGGTTATGTTGCTTATGTTAGCGTCACTGCTCTACCTGTAATTATATGTTTTATTTCCAAAGTCACAACAGTTCTACCTACTAATAAGGAAGAGAAGAAGAAAAACAGAAGTAACACAGTACTACTAGACAATAAAAAGTATTATCATGTTTATTAAAGTCAACTCTAGGCGGCTCCATTACAATCTACTTTGTAATCATCTAGCGTACTTCAGCTTTTTCTCTCTAGTGACTTTTCAAGTTTGAGCAGCCCATTAGTTGAATATCTCGTCGTTTTTTAAATGAGAAGTTACAATATTGAAAACGATGCTAATCAAGAATAATCCACGTATGTATCGCTTTGAACTAATATTCCGGGCGCAATCTAGCAGAATGTTCTCTACTAATGAGCATCATGCCAGTGCACAGGTATTTACTCTTGTTAAACAAACGCACGCATTAATACACACAGATCAGAGCGTGTAGAGAGCTAGTCGTTACTGGCTCTATCCCACCGCTGCTACCATTTGTAGTGGTCGAGAATAAAAGTAGGATTACACTGAATGAGTGCGTCGATACGCTAGCCTTTCTGAGCGAGCGACACTCCTTTAGGCTCTTTTGACACGGACCTTTTTTCTGCTATTAACCGATATACAGATCGCACCGTTTCACCGATCGATCTGAAATTTTGCACACATGTAAAGATTCTCTGTTTTGAAATCCATTCATTAGTAAAAATTTTAATAAATATCTCCTGATAGGCTGAAAATGAAAATGGTCTTCGATAATTCTGATCAAACTCATATTTTGCATGATCATTAAGACCAACATTGTCTCTTATTTTACAAATTTTCATCCCAATCAGTTAAGAACTTATGAACTTATTGACATTTTTAATAGCTGTCAGAAATGAAGTATCGAAATGAATGTTTTCCAGTGCCAATTGAATTGAATCTGTTTTGCTATATTTACCAGGGTGCTTAGATGCTATTTTCAAGTTTCGATGAATAGCATATACTTTTATGTTGATAGAGTGGATCATATTTCAATTCAATATGGATTTATACGTTTTCTGTGCGTTGTGTACGCATTTGCGGTTCGAGAATTTACACGTAGCCGTGCTCGCTTATCAACGCGTTACACTGAGCGTTTTCCTAGTAGATTACTGGACGACCTGGATCACAGATTTTCTTTTAGATTATCCATCAGCAAAGCGAAGTGTAAACTATTCATAGCAAGCATGAGCTTTTGTTTTAAATCATTAATTCAAAAAATGAACTTTCCCTAATTTCGGCTATTATGTTGGATGTTTGACAGTACAGATTTAACTTGCTGATGGAGTTTAAACCTTGTCAAATGAGTCATCCTATTAATATTAAAGATTTATCTTGAGACTACAACTAAAGTTTGACACTGTTAATACTATAACATATTATCACCAAAAACACAGATATGAAATCTATTCTGAAGTGTGCCAACAAAATGACGTCAAATATCTGTGATGTTACATGCAAACTTTAATACATCAATTTTCCTAATAAACAAACAGACCGATCTTGCTGGAAATAAATAGTTAAACGAATAGGATAGTAATTAATCTTTTAAGAATTTGTTCTAAACAAATGGAGTTCTATACTCCATTTGAATTGTAAAAAACAATCACCCGTCCCAAACTGAGATTCAAGACATTTTATTTTAAATTTTAAATTTTATTTTAAATTTTAAATTTTATTTTAAATTTTAAATTTTAAAGGTTAGCACGTTCTGCTAACATAATGTGACCATATTTAATTAAAGTAGGTTTTTGAAATTGATATTTTTGGAATGTTATAATTTGATTTTAATACGGCTGGGTAGTGAGTTTGACCTTGAATAGTTTTTAATCGATTTTTATCACCATCTTTTACCATTGTAATTATTAACAAAATAAGGCTTTTTACGAGTATTCAGAACAGTTCAATGAAAATAATTCCATAGCTTGTAATAGTTTATTAGATTTACTTTGTCCTACGAAGTGCCCGACAATTAGTAAATTTATGGCACTAAACATCTGTTGGAAATATTAAAACTAATAATTTATTCCAAACTATGAAATTAATTTTATTAATCTGTTCTGAATACTCGTACAAAGCCCTATTTTGTTAACAATTACATTGGTAAAAGATATTGATAAAAATCGATTAAACAACTCTTCAAGGCCACGCTCACTACTCAGCCCTCTTAATCTGTCGTTTCCGCGCGGCTTCGTCCAACGCAATAATCCCTCTAGTGGCCGTCTCCCTACACTCTGACCGCCACGTTTACACACAACTTGGTTGACACGTAGCATCATGGCAAGTTATTAACGTTCCGCATGAACTCACCGAATACACGTGATAATCTACTCAAACTCGAACTCAAATTCAACTTCATCTAGACACATCGTCGCAACGTCCTATACAACTCCATGGAAATATGGAGGAGTTCTCGTTTTCAACATGGATTTGATAAGTTGACGCAATTCCCTATTGGCCGGGCGAGGGTTAGAGATAGCAGGCAATTTCACCCTCTTTGGACGTTACACAATGTTCGAGTGGGTATTCCACTATACAGTTCAGATTGGGAAACTCAAATCTGCTGATTTCAATTCCTCAATTTCTTCTCTAGTGGGACAGTAGAAAATATTCCAAACAGTGTTGAATCCAGACATTTTTCTCGGGAGGGGCACTTGAATAGTTGGGGGTGGCATATTTTTTGGGTTCTTTTTGGATGTTGGTGTTTCGTGGGGGGGGGGGGGGGGGGGTAGAGTTAATTTATTAATAATGCTTGTTGTTGTACAAAGCACAAAGCAATTATTATACGTAATATATTTTGAAAAGTCACAGTGGAAAAAAAGGGGGTTCGGAGATTTTTTTTTATTAAGGTAATTCGTGTAGGTACAATTTTGAATCACAGTGTATAGCTATTTTGGGGAATTATAAATTGCAAAGTATCCAAAATATGGTCTAAAATATTTATGAATAGGTAAATTTATGGAATATATCAGGATATGCATGTCCGGGGCGCATAGCCCCGGAAAATTTTTGGATTTTAACTTAATTCTGACCGTTTTGGAAGGTTTTTGACATGATCCGTCTATTTTTACGTGTTTTTTTCACATATTATTTTGTAGGTATTTTGAATAGGTATTTGTGCCGGGGGGGGGGGGCACATGCATACCTCGGGGGGAGGGGGCACTGCTGCCCCCCCCCCCCCCCCCCGAGGTATGCCTGGATTCAACACTGATTTCAAATGTTGGGTTTAATCTGTTCTATTTGCCAACCGATATTTGACATTTTGTTATGAATATACATTAGAATTAAACCAAATTAAGGGTACAGGGAAAGAACGCTATAAGTCACATTCGGATGAAACTGAGATAAACGAAGTTCTAGTATGTTGAAGCTTGATTTGATCTTCCGTAAACAGATCGAAATTTCAATTATTGCATTCTTCATTGAGGCTGTAGCAATATTTTTTAAAATCCGAGGGGATATTCTGAAAGCTCTTAAAAATCACTGAAAGATGGCACATTAAACTAATTTTTTCAAAAAATTGACTTATAAACGCTCTTTACCTGTACCCTCCCTTCAAATGTTCAAAACATAGAAACTATAGTTCGTAATATTTAATCACACCTTGTATAAAGATCAAATATCAATATAATGTTGATATTATGTTGTGTATAATTGTTTCAATGTCAATACTGCAATGAAAGATAATTTTTCAGTAGTATAATTTATAAAGTATAATTTGTATTGTTTGTATTCAATTTGAAAAAATAATGTTTGATTTTAAAGTGTTGCCCCAGACTAGCCATTCTGGCTACGGGGCATAATAGTAGTAAATTGTATTTGTATTTTGTGTGTAATAAAGAATATTGAAACTGAACTGAAAATGAACAGAAATAATTAATGCTAATTGCTGTTTAGGACGAAAGTTATGAAAAAACAAATAGCTAACATAACCTTAAACCTTCAAAGTTACACACACACACACACAATAACAAGATTTGAATTTGGACAATTTGGAGTCCTGAAGATATCAACTCAAAACACAATCTCCATTATTCGGTGATCTCCATCACCGTAATCTCGGGAATCTCTGTTTTTTGTGTGTGCTCTTTACGCATTACAGGTACAAGAAGTACGAATCATGCCAATTTTATAACAAAAGATTAATTACTATCTTGATTTATATTCTGCTTTACTGATGAAAAATTACAAGAAAAATATCCGTCATACTTCTCAGGTCACTTTTTATGAAACAATAATTTCCATGCAGATTGGAAGTTCACTTATCAACGCTTTCACTAAGCATTTTCCAAGTAAAAACAACTTCAAAGCTCGAACGGCAGACCACTGACATCATACTATCACTTAGTCACCTTTCAAAATAAATTTCTTACAAGAACTTTCCTCTCTCTAGTATTAATATCAACTTAAGCCCCTCTAACCAGGACACTTTGCTGCTTGCGCGCTTAATAATTACATTTAGCGAAGACGCTCCAGACTCTCCCACGGGATTAACATGAAGAGGGGGAATCGAGAGGATGAGCAAGCAAATTTTCCAGCTGAGTCGTATATATATATAACGTCATCATTGACAAAATGCTACACAATGTTAATTAATGGAGCTAATTAACGAAAACTAATGAAGTTATGATGTAAACGTTATAGTGTTATTAATTCATTACGTCATGGAAAATGCAGTAGTGGATATTTATGTAAATTTATAATTGGGATTTAACGTGTATGCAGTTTCCCTCGGAGTAATAAATTAGCTGGCAGTTGTTTGATTTTTACTGACATTTTAGGGAGGTTTGACGGTTGAATGATTATGCAGGAATGGCTGGCGGGTCAGTAAATGATGGTATAGTGAAACATTTGCTAAATGAACAATAGGTTTAAAGGTCTACTGCAATTGAAGTTACGGTGAAGTCGTGTATGTTTAGTACACGAAATATGAACATAACGATGACGTAACACAAATGTACCTTACATTCTTTAAGTTCCGTCACCGTTGCGTCAATTGTGAACAGTCATATTGAACTTGCATCGACATTTCCGTTCCGTAACTTAGTCAATTGTGAATTAAAACTAATTCAATTATTGTAAGTTTATATAAATTTAAAATTAGAATTTAAAAAATGAACAAGATCAGGAGTATACTGTACAATGCATGTCACAATGCGATTGCAATTTCCATTTAGTCTATATTTATAAATTAATTGTTTATCTAAGTATTTCTAATTTGTTAAAAGTTTTGAATTCAATAATTTGTATAAATAGATTTTCGTCTAAGAAAAAAAACAAATTGCATACAATATTTTTAATGTAGTGAATGAACAGAGGAACTAAATCACGGAAATCCACGATCCGGATACGCGTTTACCGTATTCGAACATAAACTTTCCGAATGACAGATCGAGTGGAGTCTTCTTAATTCGAGTACCTTTTTAATTTTGCAATTAGTGGCGATGAACTTTTATCGATGTTGACATTTTGACAGTTTGAAGATTACGCCCACTTAAAATTAATTCAATTAGAGAAGTGTGAAATAATTGTATAATTCTGAACTGCGTTAATTGGTGGTTAATATTAGTGAAGAGGGGGGGGGGGGGGGGGGAGATTTTGTCACTTTAATCTTGAGATAATGATGTCATTTCAACTGAACAAGATGTCCCGAAAAAAGTTTTTATAATTTGATAAAAAAAATCGAAAACGAAGAAAATTATGCGTTTTCATTATAATTGGAGAGCGTTACTTCGGATTTTCCCCCCTCTTCCTAACCTTATTTTCCGATTAGAACATTTTCATCATCCCTTAAGCTCTACCCTCAATCGCCTTTCCATTTTGCCAAGGTATTCATTCTAGTTTTGTAAGGAATTTACGATAACACATTTTCTTCGAAGTGCTCAATTTCGAGTTTTCTTTTCGTCTTTCGTGTGATGCTATCACCTAATTTAGCAATTTCGATTTAATACAAGGATCAAGAGTTTGTCGATAAAAAGAAGAAAAAGAAAGAAAATTATATGGAAATTCTTGTATAGACTGATGAAATTTTTATATTTTTGGAGACTTTTAATTTTTAGAACATTTCGGTTAAAATATTTTTGTTTTTTTCCTTGCCATTTTTCGGGAATTAAAATATTTATAAGATATTGGAGTTTTATTAGAATTGAAATACATTCTCTTATTTAATTTGAAATCTATGCGAAAAATAAAGGAATCGGACCAAATCGGATATATTTTGAGACCTTCATCTATGACAGAAAACGAACTCTAATATTAAGAAGATATTTCGTAGAAGAAGCCTACACGTGCCGCCAAAAGTTAGTTTGGAATATTCTTTCACTCTAAAATATTTTTGGACATATGTTACAGACACAAATTATGATGGAAATAAAGTTTTTATTCCGAGACATGATTTTAGATAAAGATTACATTTTATATCCAATTTTTCTTTCGGTTTTGTTTCAGAAACAAAGAGGCAGGAAGATTAAAAGTTCTTTGATCTTCATTTCAGATTAAGAACTTGATGCACACAATACGGCAAATCCATCGCTTGTAACGGTTTTACATTCAACAGGAATTCCAGGTTAGAACCGTAACTTTAAAGTCAGAAAGTAATATCTTTGCATTTTGTCATATGCTTTCCTTACCATTTTCCGTATGTTTTAATTTACAAATTGTTATCAATTTAATTTAAAATAAAAGACGAATACTATTTTTTGTATTCGAGAAAATAAGGAACACAACTGACCTCTGGTGGATTTTGTGGTACTAGGTAAATGGCGGCTATCAAGGGCACATTTGCATAAATATAAATACAAATATTTGATATAGTTGTTTGTTGTGGCCAAGAAAGTAAATTTATAGCTAAATATCAATTTCATTTGTTTTTTGTTTTTTCACTGCTTTATGGAAACACGAAATGTAAAAACAAACAAATTAATATGTGGGCCTGATAGTAGCCATCTTGCCAGAAGTGGTTCCATCACGTATCACTTATTTGTGGGAATAGTATTTCGATTGGTACCGTATCATCTTTAGAATCAAATCCACTATTTGATTTCTGCTCTTTGTCTGTTTCTGTGGTAGCCAACGAAACAATCACACACAAATATTATATGAAGTTGTTCGTAAATATTTAAATAAAATACAGGAAGGAAAATATAACATGTTGCAGAAAGATGCGACTAAAAGATGAACCCTCCATATAAATGACTCGACGACAATCTGAAACATTCGAATCCTGGTGTACTTTGAACTTGCGAGATGTGTATCCAGCGAAACCCTCGAGGCCATCAGTCAGCCGTGAGATAGCAACAGTAATGAAGATGGAGCTGTGACGTCGACAAAGACCAGAGTGGAGATGGCTCAGAGTTCAAGACACATCTGCAGGATGCTTTACATAAACACGAGCAATCATTCATATGAAGTGGAGTGGGTTTTTATGAAAATATGTGTGGGAAAGAAATAGTTTATGGGAGAATAATATACTACGCATGGATACATAGGATTAGGGTTTTGAAGTACATTCAGTATAAACCCAAAGATGATATAACGGTTTTTGCAGTGCACGAAGGTTTTTTTGCAGCGCTTATCTAGCATCAATAATTATTTGTCGTAGAGTTCAAATAAGATGTAATGAAGCAGAAAACTTTTAACCAAGTTCGTATTACTTACTTATACTTAAACAAAGTATGTTTTCAGGGATGATTTATCTGTATAGGTATTCAAATTTTGTTTATTAAAATTTTAACCGTATTTATGTTTAATTTATTATTCACTGTCTTAGCATGTTTATAAGAGTTGAAACAAATACAATAACATATAACCTATTAATGTATTTGGTTGTAAGGCCCGGTTTTTGTTTACGGGTAGTTCAAGAAATCTTGTTGGTTGTTGCCATAGCAAATAGTCCTTACAATCAACTGTTTACAATTTAAAAGAGTCCGCCCTTATTGCCATAATAATATGCAAAAAGCAATAAAATAGAACAGTGGTGAAATGCATGACTGTGAATTATGTTATCCAGGCTTTTCAAGAATATGGATAAATCTAAAAATAAAATGTCATCTTCTTGATGAATGGCTCACTCAAGAGATGAAAAACTGTGGGGGACTTAAAAATGCTTCATACATTTAAAAAGGACCCATATAGAAAAGTTACGTTACCAACTGATGACATTTACTTAACCAATAGATGACATTCAGAAAATTACGTGACCAAGTAGTGTCCAACAGATGACCGGTGATAACCAACTGTTTTAGCTGACCATTTTAAGGTAACCAATAGGTTACCATCTGGGTACCATCTAATGACAAATTAGGGACAATTTTGGTTCGCGGTGGTTAACTGTTTGTTACGAGTCATGTAAGTTACCAAGTCGTAACCATGCGCGACCGACAAGTGACCAACTGGATACACATTTGGTTGCCGGTGGTAATCTCTTAGTCACGAGCACTTGTTAGTTACCAAGAGGTGACATTGGACGACCGACATGTGACCAACTGGATACACATTTGGTTGCCGGTGGTAATCTCTTAGTCACGAGCACTTGTTAGTTACCAAGAGGTGACATTGGACGACCGACAAGTGACCAACTGGATACACATTTGGTTGCCGGTGGTAATCTCTTAGTCACGAGCACTTGTTAGTTACCAAGTCGTAACCATGCGCGACCGACAAGGGACCAACTGGATACACATTTGGTTGCCGGTGGTAATCTCTTAGTCACGAGCACTTGTTAGTTACCAAGAGGTGACATTCGACGACCGACAAGTGACCAACTGGCTACACATTTGGTTGCCGGTGATAACATCTTAGTCAAGAGCACTTGTTAGTTACCAAGTCGTAACCATGCGCGACTGACAAGTGACCAACTGGATACACATTTGGTTGCCGGTGGTAATCTCTTAGTCACGAGCACTTGTTAGTTACCAAGAGGTGACATTGGACGACCGACAAGTGACCAACTGGATACACATTTGGTTGCCGGTGGTAATCTCTTAGTCACGAGCACTTGTTAGTTACCAAGAGGTGACATTGGACGACCGACAAGTGACCAACTGGATACACATTTGGTTGCCGGTGGTAATCTCTTTGTCACGAGCACTTGTTAGTTACCAAGAGGTGACATTCGACGACCGACAAGTGACCAACTGGATACACATTTGGTTGCCGGTGGTAATCTCTTAGTCACGAGCACTTGTTAGTTACCAAGAGGTGACATTCGACGACCGACAAGTGACCAACTGGATACACATTTGGTTGCCGGTGGTAATCTCTTAGTCACGAGCACTTGTTAGTTACCAAGAGGTGACATTGGACGACCGACAAGTGACCAACTGGATACACATTTGGTTGCCGGTGGTAATCTCTTAGTCACGAGCACTTGTTAGTTACCAAGAGGTGACATTGGACGACCGACAAGTGACCAACTGGATACACATTTGGTTGCCGGTGGTAATCTCTTTGTCACGAGCACTTGTTAGTTACCAAGAGGTGACATTCGACGACCGACAAGTGACCAACTGGATACACATTTGGTTGCCGGTGGTAATCTCTTAGTCACGAGCACTTGTTAGTTACCAAGAGGTGACATTGGACGACCGACAAGTGACCAACTGGATACACATTTGGTTGCCGGTGGTAATCTCTTAGTCACTAGCACTTGTTAGTTACCAAGAGGTGACATTGGACGACCGACAAGTGACCAACTAGATACACATTTGGTTGCCGGTGGTAATCTCTCAGTCATGAGCACTTGCTAGTTATTAAGAGGTGACTATCTAACGATAACACATGACCATTTGAAGACGAATTTTGGTTTCCGGTGACCAAGACGTTACTAAGACTGACAATCTAGTGACCAACATATTGAAAAACGAACATTTTCACTATTTTCGTTTCAGCTTCAATGTCGGGGGAACTTTTATATTGTTAGAAGGACTTCAAATAAGAATATTTTCTTGTGATATTATTGTGTTTTTTCTGTTAATTTTGCACACCAAGCGCTGCAATAGTACATTTTGGATGCGGAATTGAATAGAGAATCCGAATCTGAAATAAAATTTTAAATATAGGAAAACAGACAAGAAATAATTGCAATAAACTGCAGTGTGAGAGCCTCTAGGTCGATAAGGGCCATATTCATATAGATGTTTAGGGGATAAGGAACCTTAAGACTTTCAGTCAACCACTGTGTGGAATCGGCTTTGACATTACATTGTAAATGTAATAATGTACACAAGTAATTATAATGAACTGAATATTTAATATGATATTGATCTATTAGTGCAGATAATTCAAAACGCGTCCCGGTTTTCTGAAAACCGAGCCAATTACAAAAACTAATTATTAATTAACAATAATTTATGCCCAGTTGACACACATAGGTACCAGAAAACACGTAGGCAGTTACCAGTCAATACCTCATTATACAAATGAAAATTTAATTACGGGACGAAATATATTTAATCTGAAAAAATTCAAAAAGGTACACGCAATATTAATTTAAGTAAATACAGCAACATTATTGATATTTTATTTGTTCCGTTGATAAACTTGAAAATGTATTTCTTTCTTAAATCTGTAATATGTATTTTATTAGATGGAGTAGAATTATCAACCATAGTCATACTCCTGCCTTCGTAACGCTTTAAATTTTTCCCGCCCTACGCGCTTACCAACTCGCTACCATGCTCGACCAACACGTGACCAAATGCAGACAAATTTTGATGCAAGTGGTAATCTGTCTGTCACTAAACCTTGTTAGTTACCAAGTCGTAACCACACATGACCGACAAGTGACCGTTTGGTGACCAATTTAGTTGCCGGACGTTACCAAGACGTGACATCCGAAAAACCGTTAGATTTTACATCGACTTCGCGGCGCCAGGGTTCGTTTTAGCGTTCGTACAAATCGACTCCACTCAACACAACAAGACGTGAGACGCTGGACGAGAGAATTATTTCGTTTCATATTTGCGTTTATTTCAATTATCCGTATACTATATTAAGTTTTTATTGGCGATTTAAGAAGATAACATCCTCGTGTGCGATTTATCGGTTTTTAGTTGAAAATGCAGCTGAACGTTATACTATAACGGAAGAATTCCCAGTTTAAAAAATGTTTACAACCTGACAACAAAACGCAACACGGATTCAACGAAAAGTCTTGGAAGTAAGTATCTATTTCTCTGCTTCTCTATCTAGTATCTACTTATCTATTAAGTATCTACTTATCTACAAACATATTTTTATTTTATTATCTAGTTCACTTCAAGTAATTGGCTGGCTAAGGCTTTTGCAATAGGGGGTGCCATAAAAGTAGTAAGTTAAGGTCCCATTACACACTACTCAACACTGATTAGTAGATACTACCCCTGTCGAATTATGAAAGCGTAATGAAATTAGTGATGATGCACAGAAATATCATCCACTCACTGACGAAGTCTCAAATATTATGCAAAAACTAAACTACCTATAGCTTCAGGTTTGTCAATTTGTGTATTTGTATTGTTTTTGGTTTATTTGCGAGAACAAAAAAATTGTATACAAACATTGTTAAACATTACTAAATGAACATAATAACATGAAACAAGTCAAGTTAAAATTCAACATTACAAGTAAAAAGTATAAGTTTACTTAAAAGTGAGGACAAACATTGTCTAATTATTAAATGATTAAATAATAAAATCAACATATTAAACACACTAAGCATAACTGAATATCTGTCACTGTGTGTGCATTCTTCTCTTGAGTGTATTATAAATGTATTTTTTAGTTTTTAGTGTATTTAGTGTTTTTAATTGTATTTACAGACAAGCCATCCTATTGGTTTAGCGGGGCTACAATAATATGTAATTTGTACTTTTCTAAATAAATTAAAAATTAAAAAAAAAAAAAAAAAATTGAAAAATAAAGTTAAGGTAACCATAAAGGTACCTACACATCAGTGTGTAGGTACTAATATGCAAACTATTGCAGGAATAGATGTGCAAGAGAACTGAACTAGGGCTCGAACCAGGACCTCTTGCTTGCTATTTGGGTGTTTACTAATGTTTCTAGTTCATTAAATCACCGGCCATAATGAGAGATCCTGGTTTGATCCATTGAGGCTAGAAATGTGCCCCCCTTGCCCCCCCCCCCCCCCCAACCATAACCACTCTGGATGCTAGGTAGAGTTCAAATATTTCTTGTGGTGTAAACTTATAACTGCATTTTTTAAATGAAGGTGTACCTATATCTACATAAAAAAAATCTTATGGTTTTCCAGCTGTCAAAAATTTAAAACTGTATTGCGAGGCAATCTGTGGTTTGTGCCCTCCCCCCCCCCCCCCCAAATTCAATTGTTTGATTCATGATGCATTATTTACATTCTGTTTAATAATTGTCTAACTTTTTCATACCTTTCAGAACCTGAAGCCGAGTCAAGGCAACATGTGATTATTTTCTCTTCGAAATAAAATCATGAGAGAGGATGCTCAGAAAGTACATAACCGATGTGGCAATATTCTCCGATATCACCATCGCTGCTGTCTCAACGAGCTGTCACTACTCGAGCAATCTAAGGTTGGTACGACCATCAGTTACTTAGCGACAAAACAACAGTAATTTTACCTATAGTCCGTCCCACCCTCATGTTGGCAGTAGAATTATGTTTTACTATTATAACAGTACACAGTCAGTATAACAGTAACAGTCACAGTATAACAGTGTATTATAACAGTCCTTATGTATTATGCACCTACTGTTCTTAACGGTGCTTTTTATTTTATTGCAGTATTTGATTCATATCGCCTCCAAAAACTAAAACCGCTGTCAAGAAAATCTGCAAGAAAATTACAAACTACTTTCTTCATGGTCTCTTCAAATATTATGTCGTCCCCTCTTAACAAATGCGCTATGAATGCTGACCCAGATAGCCAGGATCCTACAGTGCTGAAAGAGATTATGGGTATGTATATATTTGTTTTTTTAACGTTAAATTTTTCTTTGAAGACAAAATTTATTAAAAACCCAAGTTGAGTCATCTGAATTCGAAATCTGGTTACACATTTTTCCAAAGTCATCAAGTGCTTCACATCCAGTTGTGTAAGAAGGACTTAAATGTTGGGAATGTTAGGAGAACCAACAAGAATCTACAATCATGGAATGTAATATGCAAATATGCCATCTAGAAACTTCACTATAGGTACCTAATGGTTAATTTGATTCAAACATCTCCGATGTAGCTGCTACTTGATTACTACAAAAATATTTATTTGCATTACACAATCTATGCCAATTCTATAGATTCACAAATAGAAATTGTATTTGTGTTAGTCCATACAAAACTTTAAAAGAACCGCATTCGTTTCAACGAAGTTTCAACTTGATCAGAGAACCGGTGGACAGGAACTGATGTCAGGACATAAAGCACTGAAAGTTGTCAAAAGTGACCCAAGTTTTAAAATTAATGTACAGCTTTCTATTTTAGAAAGAAGTACCTATAGTCTATAACTAATTAAGCGAGTGGAGCGAGCGTCTGTATTTGAAACTCGGGGTTCGAGTCTCTTTTTTGTGTGTGTTCTTTTTGCATTACCACAACAGGCTACATGTCAAATGAAGATCAGTTCAATATTTTCACAAGAGACCCATTACGTACCTACTATCCTGTTCTCTTAGCCATTAATTTCTAGCAGATTGTATTCTTGGTTTCAAGGGAAAATTGATTTACAGTTAGTGCATCAGTTCTTTACTGATAGATAATCTGGTATAAATGTTTAGAGTTTAGATTTTGTTCTGATGTGACTAGACTATACTACCTACTACATATTCTAAGAAGCAGTAAGGTATTTTTTTCCATTGATATTGAAATCTCGCTTATCGAAATTTTCACAGAGCGTTTTCCGAGGATCAGAACTACAACATTATTATTAAATGTTATTTTATCAAGATTTTAAAACACTTTTGAATCTATGAAATATGACTTTTCCTTATGACCTCGGGTAGGTTGATATGAATAAATACCAACTGCAAGATGAAAAGATTTTCCCCCTCTGGGATTCGAACCCAGCTCCTCTGAATGTCCAGTTCAGTGCTCTACCAACTGTTCTTAAAGCGCTTTTTTTCTTTATTTTTTCTCGAAAACCATTTGGAGTCGAATAAAGAAATTTTAGATATTTTATCACTGCTATCGACGCAATTCGTTTCGGCTCTTCCCAAGGTCTGTAGAGCAGAAACTGGCTAACGCGTATCAATTCATATGCAATACGAAGGTTCGCTCATCAACGCGTTACAGAGAGTGTTTTCCTAGTACCTATTTATGTACCATCAACCCCCCGCTTGTTTTTATCTCATGCTGATTAAAATTTCAATTAATTTCATCAACCCATGTTGAAAATCTAAATGTGTTAATTTATCATATTCAGACCTCTTTAGTACAGTGGAGTAGTTGACTTTTTTAACACTTTTGGCAAATTTGATTGTATTTTTGTTTATTTTTAGTCATATAATAGGCAGTTATTCTGATCCAAGTTGACTTCTTATAGAAATACATTTTGTTCCGATTTCTGCATGAATTTCTCACTGCTAATTCCTAATTGGCTGAAAAAATAATGTGGTCTGTAGGCTGTAGTCACATCGTGATGTTGATCAAATTGAAATCTTTAAATCTTTCATTTATTGAGATTATACCTTGTAGACTATAGGAAAACGCTCTGTGTAACGCGTTGATAAGCGATAGCCTCCGTATTACATGCTATTTGATATTCGTTTGCAAGTTTCTGCTCTACCTTGGAAGAACCGAATTGAAATGATTCAAAGAAGTAGTGATAAAATATCTGAAATTTCCTCCAAGAAATTGTAGAACTATTGTGTCCATAAAATGTTTATAACAAGTCAAGACCAGATTAGTCTGAAAATTGGCAAAAATAATGTTGGTCCCGATTACTATGCAAAATTGGAAGTTAATCGGACAAATGGTTCTAGTTTTATTTTTTTAATCACGTGATCCTGTTCAAAAACTCTGTACATGAGACCGCTCGTACGATATTAGTAGACGTGCAACATTTGAGATCGATTGCTTGAAACGGTTTGATCTGGACACTGGCCCATGCACATACAGACCCATACAGACAGCAGAAAAAAAATAAAGTGTAGTAGAGTTAAAGAATTGTAGAAGTTAACCTAATTATTATATAAAATAATTTGTCATGATTTTCAGAAAACAAATATATAAAAAAATGTTTACTCATGGTTGTTAAAATCCATTAGGTTGTGTAGCTTAATGCTAAATTCTAAGAAAGATAATTTTTACCTTTTTTCAGCCTATCCTGTGGGAAACGCAATGACTCTGGATTATCTCTCGGACCTTCTACCGGATCATTAGCGGATTGATCGCTTGACAAATCAGCTGCAGGATCGAGTGTTCAGTGACTGAGCGAGTGCTGTTTATAGTGAGTGTAATTCACCGTAAAAGGGGACATTATTGACTGTATTTACTTATGTGTCAGTGAAAATACCATTTTTAAATCAAATACCTAATATATCATTTTTAAACAATGCTATTTTATTAGTGGGGACAACATTTTATTCAAAACATTTTCTTCACTTACACTTTATACATTAAGATGAATCTGGCTGTATAATTAAAACGGAAAAAATTCGTAAAATCTGTGATTATCATATATATTTAATCAATTCTCAATGGTTGTGTTGTGAACTTTGTTGTAATTTTGTAAATTTTTCTGCTAATTTTGTTATATGTTTGACTTAGTTTTAATATGACATTAATATTTGGATGCTTGATAGTGCATTTATGTTTTACTTCAGTTTATTTAATTTCAATTAAATGCAGAAATGCAATGTGAATAATCAGCGTTTTATGAACTCATTAGTTGTGTGCATCTTAAAACGTCATAGCAGAAGGCTTTAGAAATAATCAATGGAAATGCAGACATCATAAAGTGCTCACTTAACTTTTGAGTTCACAAAACATATAAAGTGTACATTTTTTCCCCCCACATCCACTCTTCTGACGTCATCATTACCCATTCCAGTACCAAGCAATGGTCACTATGTGGTCATTTTATGTTATTTATTGGTCACGTGATTGTCATAATTGGTTAGTAAGTGGTCAGGATAGGAACTAAATATTGGTCAACAAAGGTAACCTAACGGTCGTACCTGGTCGAGAAAGGTTACGTACTAGTCACCATTGGTCAGATGAATGTCATGAAAAGAGATTAGTATTGGTCAGCAGGTGTTACCTTGTGGTCATAGTTGGTCCAGAAAGGTTATGTACTAGTCACAATTGGTAAGATGATTGTCATGAAAGGAACTTACTTTTGGTCAACAGGTGTTACCTTGTGGTTATAGTTGGTCGAGAAAGGTTACATACTAGTCACCATTGGTAAGCTGAATGTCATGAAAGGAACTTACTTTTGGTCAACAAGTGTTACCTTGTGGTCATAGTTGGCAATCAAGCTGCACTTAATCGACGTGACCATTTCTCCCAGCTCGTCGACCAACTAGTGACCCTATGACACATATGTCACTAGTTGGTCAGAGCAAGTGGTCACTGTTTGTAAGCTATTGGTAACCTAATAAATGTTACTAGTTGGTCACTAAAATGTCAAGGTAAATTTCTATATGGGGAAACACTATACCTAAATACTAATGCATAACATTATTTTTTATAAAATCTAAATTTTCTCAATACTAAAATAATTTAGTACGTATTTTAGTACGTTCTGAATAATATTTACCACTTCCATGAAATCATCTTCAATCAGTTTTCAGGTTATAGGTTTATAATTAATTCCATGCAACTTTAGGAAAATTATCTACCGTCCACCAAGTAAGATGATCTTTGTTTATCTACTTCTAAATCCACAACTTCTTGTCCAAACAGAAAGTTAGATTTCTGTTCGTCCGGGAGCTCACAATCTAATTACATTTGACCAGGAATGCAATAACCAAAGTAAACATTGTCTCCAATACAAGGGAAAGCAAGACGAGATGGGGTGATTACTTAGCGCCAACATCTTAAACAATCAGACGTATAGAAATTAAATTGTCTGTCAGATGGTATCTGGAATGGAAGTGATTTGATATTATAATTCAATTCGGATGAATGTGAAATATCATTTACTTCATTGACACGCCTGCAGAGGATATCTATTGACCATAATGGAATACGTGCAAGAACTAATTTTCATAAATAGAGTTAATTTTTTTTTACGAACGTAGGTTTTAATACAATCTTGGCATGAAAGTTTTTGAAGAATTATTGGTAGATAATTTGTAAGACATTTTGCTGAGAAATATCTTCATCTTGAAATAAATAAAGCAACATAAAATCGTCAAAATGTTCTCTTGATTGACTTTAATTACATTCAATTAGAATATCTTTTATATTGACGATTAGAATAATGAAATGTTTGAAGAGTTACGAAATAAAATAGGTAAATATAAAAAATATGTATGCAACTAGTTTTATTTTACTTTGTTCGTTACGTCTAACAAATAAATCGCTTTAGCCTTATTCATTCAATTAATAATCGTGTTTTAGAGAAACCTTTGCAACATGCCCAGAGCTGGTAAAACACAACAAAAGCCGCCATAAAATAAAACAAGTCTCAGGGAAACATCAAATAGAGTACCTCTCAAAATCCTTATTTCTCTTTCTTCTTTGTCGAAAAATAAGAGATAATAGAAACGGAATAAACGGAATAAAATATGATGGAAATTTTATGGATATGAAATTGCATCCCGGCTGAACGGATTTGAATCGCATCAAGTCTATTTGGGGCCCCAGTTGGGGGGCCCTCTCCACCTTTATTACGTAGCTGCACACAAAAGCTCTTTGCACCATAAAACACAATTCTCTGAGAGGATCAAGTCAAAGAGGTTAATCAGGTGATGTCTTTGTCCACTCTCAAGGAGTCAGATCAAAGGACAAACATCTTATTTCTCGAGTTTCTTTGAGATTTCAATATTCATCTTGATATTGATGGAAGCGAGTATAAAGTGTTTTTGTGTTATATAAGAGACTTGGTGATGTACTGTTAAATGTAAGACTGTTATACAACTTATTATAAGCTTATGTAAACACAGTTTGAGATGAAATGATTAAAAATATGTAATATTCTCTGACAAGCGATTTTAACTTGACTTTATCAAGTAATGTTTAATTGTAATAATGTGATTTTATAAAATGAACAAATACTTATAATTAGCTTATCTTTAAAAAAACTGAGCTAATGAGTGAGAATGGATGTGATGGAAGTAACTGTGAGTGGTCAAAATATTTAAAATCTCAAATATTGGTTAAATGATCGCCCACACTATGTGAACAATTTAACAAATTGAAGGTTGCCTAAAATTAATTCGATTGGTGTTTCTATGATTTTAAAATTTTAGACTGATCAAAAGAACGGTATCATAAAATTTGAGTTATTACAAATTTGATACGTTTATCGTACCTATAATTTTTTAATTTAAATTGTAGAATTCCTGGTTTCTACAATAAACGTACATATCAACTATGACCATCTCGCCACATGTTTTGTATGATACAATATGTAATCAGGAGCTCCTGTTTGATTTCCCCAGTTTCAATTTCAATTCAACGGCATTGCTCTCAATACCATCTGCACCTCACACTAAAGCAATCAACAATACAACAATTTCCTCCCCATCTCAACTCCCACCGCCTTGTTCAACACAATATTGGTTTGAAGTCGCCCTTTGACTTGAGCTACGTCTCAATTAGAAAGTAGCCGCTAATCAAGAGGGCTGTGAGTTCGCTCATCCGCGCCATCTTTGTTTCATACGGTTAACCAACTCTGGAACACCTTCTGGAACATATCAAACAACACTATGCTGCATGTACTATAAGAGAAGGTATTGAATCGATGTAGAAATGCAAAGTTTCTTCAGAAATTATATTTTATTTATGGTTAGGTAATAAATTAATAATTAAATATATTATCATAGTTGAGCGAGCGAAGCGAGCGTCTCCTTTTGGCTCTTGGCACGGACCTCTGTTTTTTTTTTGTTTTTTTTGTTTTTTTTTCTGTTACTGACGATATACAGGTCAGAGTTTTTCTTCGATCGAGCTGAAATTTTGCACACATGTACGTAACATTTCTGATTGTTGCAGACCCTAATTTTTTTGAAATCCATTGATTGGTTCAAATTTAAAAAAAAATAACTTTTGATTGGTTGTCTCGATAAAATTGAAATTTTGACAAGTCTTTACCCCCAACATTGTACCCAATCAAACAAATTTTCAGCCAAATCCTCCCATTGGTTAAAATTTAAAACCATCTTTCCCGTGTTTTTAGAAATTTAAACTAGAACCGATTGAACGATCAACTTATAACTTCGCATGATGGTTAAGACCAACATTATCTTCATTTTTGACAATTTTCATACTAATCTGTGTTTAAATCCAAAAGTTATTGACATTTTACGGACTTTTTGCGTGTTGGCTGTCAAATTCACGGCGACTTCGAATCTTCAGTTCAAGGCAAGGTAGTTATAGCAGAAACTTTCAAACGCATAATTAATCTGATAATGACCGTTCAACAGTCGATCTGATATTGTGTTGACACACTTATATCATATGAGTGGTCTCAGGTATATTTTTTGAAGGAGATCCTGTGATTTTTGAAAATTAACACGGAACCGTTCAATCATAAAGGTTCAATCGATCAACTTACAGCTTTGCATGGTTATTTGGACCAATATTTTAGGAATTTTTTGAGATTTTTATACAAATCTGTGGCGAAATTTTAGAATAATTGGCTTTTAATGACATTTTCGATAGACAGAATTTAGGTTCGAGGTGTTGCGCGTATCCGTGCTCGCTCATCAACGCGTTACCCAGAGCGTTTTCCTAGTTTATTATTTTAAGCATAGTAAAAGGACAAAATAAGTAAAAAAGGAATATAATTATAAAATAATTGTTGTATACAAGGTGAAAAAAGATTATTTAACTCTAAAAATGTCATTTCAAACATACTTTAGAAATCGGGGTTGATTTAAAACTTCATTAAAGTCAGGATGATATGAAGGTAAGTGAGAATTGACAAATACCCGTCCGATCCTGATACCTACCTAAAGTCTGAGTTTTGATTCAATATAGTTCCGTGGAATTCAAGCTTTAAAATTATGAAGTTTTTAAAAGCCGATATTTTAATCAGTTAATCACATAATACTACAAACCAATAGTCTAACAACATGAGTGAAAAAGCTCCGAGCGCAACTACTGTGCAATACGGCAGTGTTGCAACATGACCACGCTGTTGCCGAGTGTACATTTGTGCAATGATGCGTGATGGCAACCCTTCCCCCCATCCACCCACACGCTACACGATACACTTGGGTGAATCCAGTACAAGTAGTAAACCACACTTGATCGTTCATCAGAGATTGTTACCTGCATCTTACCTTGTGAGAGACTGAACTGCTGATTTATAATGGAAGTACTTGTGAACTTGGTTGAGCTTGGAGAGAGAATTATTTAGCTGGAATCACTATGCGCATAATTTGATACACTAATTTTCCTACTACCTTTGTGACAGAACGTACCGTTAACAGGCAAATAGTATAAAGAGTAAATCTAGTATGTAGTTTTCACTAAAAATTAAATCGATATTTTCACTTAATTTTTTTTTTGTCTGGGGCTTAGCGTCGCACTGTTCTGCAGCGAGGCTAATGGCGACGGATGAATGATTATGATGATGATTGGGAGATGATGGTGAAGAGTAGGTAAGGATGGAAGGTGGGAAGGAGGGTGTCGTGGCCTATTAGTGGGGTACCTTCCCAGCATTTGCCTTTCGACTGAGGGAAAACCACGAAAAAACCCCAGTCAGGAAGGACTGCCGCGGGAATCGAACCCGGGCCTCTGGAATACAAGTTCAGAGCGTTAACCACTCACCGAACCTGTTCCGTCATCAAGAAATGTGTAAACTTTTTATTAATGATATGAAGAGTCCACTTTCATAAGCTAAAAGCTCAATAATTTGAACTTTTGACAACTATAGCTAAATATACATTATATTTAAATCAATGGAGTCCATACATTATATCTGTATCTCAGAGGTAAATGGCCGGATGTCCATTGCAATGATTTTTTTAGGTTTTTTAGATTTTTTGCGCTTTTTGGCGAGTAATTCTGCATTCATCCAATCATATTTGTAATAGTGACATAAGTCTTTGTGTCAGAGAAATCTTATATATAACTGTATTTGTTGACATCAGTCAAATTGCAATTGATAGAGCTTGACTACATCATTACAAAAGCTTGCAACGCAAAATCGAGAAAATAGACTTTCGCAGCTACCGTTGAGGTACAGATGTACGAACAGATTTTCCAAAATGATACTGAATCCACGAGATAATTTTCAATATTCCTAGAAACTAACTCTCCTCTCCTTTTCAAATACACCCCCACCCACCCAGTATGTTCATCATTATCACTAGCCACGCCATCACCATCGCAACCAGGTGAAAGCTTTGCAATCAGAGAAGGCCGTGGAATTCCTATCACGTCCACGGTTCATTGTTGAGACACGGCCACGTGGAAATAAGTCGAGACGAAATACCGTGTATTTATTGACGTGACATGTAATCGTAGGGGCCGTGCTCAGGTCTTTGTGAAGCAGCCAGAGATCTGGGAATTTGTATTGACAGCTTGCTACGGATGCTGTGAGAATGAAGGTACTGGTTCAGAGGTTTTAATGATGGTTGATGTTCGAGGGGCTCAGATAGGGAAATTTCTTAGGGGATTTGGAATGGGGTTGTGGATACTTTGCACATCTACTAAAATAATTGTGGGAGCAATCGTTGGAGTCAACTAACTCAATATCGAGTCTAGAGCCGAAATGAAGATATAAATACAACACATTTTGAACATAATTCTTCAAGAACAGAATTCTTTAATTCTTCAAGAGCTTTCGACCGTCCAGGAAGGTGAATATTTGTCAAAATTCTACTTTCCGGAAAGCAAGAAGTAGATCTTATTTGCTTTTTAGTGAACATTTACAAAATTTCCTTTCGTAGACAGGAAAACCAGAATTGTATGGCTTTGTGGTTTTCATTGAATATATGAGAATTTAAAAGATAAAAGTATTAATTTACCCCAATCGAATGTAGCTTTTTTTAAGACAATTCTATGTCCCTTCTCTCGTCATCTAAAAGGATTGCATTTTAGAATGTATCTGTACCTCAGAGGTTGAAGGTCGGAAGTCAATTTCAATTATTTTTATGTCAGCTCAATATAACCAGTATTTCTGAGATCATTGGTAACTGTATTTTTGGCATGAGTCAAATAGCAATTGATAGAGCTTGATTACATAATTCCAAAAGTGTGCAACGCCAAATTGAGATATGGAGTTCCGTCCTTCTACTTCTGATGTACAGATATTTATAAGGAAACATCTAGTTTATCATCGCATTTCAAATTCACTATTCACACAAACCACATTTCTGAATCAATTCGTATTATTTGTGGATCGCACAAATGAACCGAACCTTGCTGTATGTTTGCTCGACACAGGATTGGCTCATCATGATGGAAATAAAACTCTGCTTGATCGCCATTGGTCCGGGCTGAATGACGTCATCCATGCAAGAGATTTGTTTGCGAGATAATCCGCGATGCATCGGTCCAGACTCGTTCACTGTGATGCTGGTCGAGATCGATCGGGATTGATCGGGTATTATTAGTTCATGCAGAGGGCAGAGACTCGACTCATTGACAAAATAACCCCTTGTACAGATGTAAAAATCAATTGTTGTTACCGAGAAATTGTCATTCTTTGATCAATCTTTAGCATTATCTTAAACAAAAAAGATTAGAGTTATTTTTTTACAGGTCATAAAAACTTAGAACAGTTATCATAAATTGAATAAGAAATCCCATATTTGGAACGTAACCTACGTAATAAAAACGCGGATCTGGGTTCGAATCCAAGTCGGGATGCGAGTTTATATTTTGCAGGTTACCTTCCAACACCTTCAGAAGTGAGAGATTCAGTTTTCATCATTACACAATGTCAGAGAGTCTGAAAAGATCCCCCCACAGTTTTGAAGAAGGTTCTACACAGAATAGCTGAGATTCTGTGATTTTATTTGGCAATATTTGATAGTGGTTAGAATTGCGTTTCAAATTAATAATGATATCAGCAAGTCATAGAACTCGGCAGCGTTCTCAGAGTCATCAGGAATAACCGAAGGTCCTTAAGAACCTTTTTTGTATATTTTTAAACATTATCATGATAAAGTAAAACTATACGATTCAAAGCGAATTTGGACTAGAATTTTGTTTTGTTTTGGACCAAATTTTTTACTCAAATAGCATAAAATATAATCATTGTTATACTTGAAATATTACATAGAAAAGGATGTAATTTTTATTTTTATAAATTTCGCTTGTACTTCCCTTTGCAATATCGAAGAAACCAATCTCCAATGTAAATCTGTGGAATCAGCAGATCTGACGCATTATTGTCATTCTCTATTGATACTTCCAGAAAAGTATGTCAAAAACAGAAAACTTTTTTATTATCATCTTGGGTAAAAATACATTTCCTCCTTCATCAGTTCTTATCTTGAGCTAAAACCAGCCTCCATTTCCTCCCTCCCTATTGGTTACTTTTGTTCATGAGTAACTTTGCTCTTGTCAGTTATTGACATTTTTTTCAAAGATAAACAGAAAAGTAGAGAAAAAATTCAATATGGTTTGTTTGAAGGGGGGTTGGGAAGAAGATGAAATCGGAAGATCATAAAGAAATATCAGTAGAATATTGCAGATGACATCTTTTTAACTTTGATTGGATGTCATTAGTGAAAACTCCACGGGAAAATATTCCACTCAAATATTTTTATTTTAATTACAGTTGGTGCGTGAATAGAAAGCTTGGAAAAAACTTATAACAAGACGTTTAAAAGTGAGTATAGTTGTTGTGCATGAAGGTATTTGAAGTTACTACTACCCAAAGGATGTCCCTAAGGAACGCTTTTGAGAAATATAAATTAATTTCTGTATCTCATAGCTAGAGTTCTTAGAAGTCAGTTTTCTCGATTTGTCTTGCACACTTTTTGAATGATGTAATGAATCTAGGACAGTAAAACATGGTAAAAGTTAATATTGATATTAGATTTTTGGTCATAAAGTTATACTTTTTCAATCGTGAGTTTGGTTCTTGACTTTGTGCAAGGAGTCTTGAGCACTATTGGCGGCAAGAACTGAATAACATGGCCCGCAACCTCCTTGTAATATGCAATCAGCTTGATCAAGTGAACTTCCTACAAACAACATGTTATCAGTGAGCTTCAGCGCCCAAGCGCTCATAACATCTTCTTAATATAGATGGCATTATTGATTTCACTATTCCCGCTAGTCCTTTGGTCCGTTGTTCCGTCGCCCACACATCAGCCTACGCTCAAAGTAATATTTTTAACAAAGCACCCTAATAAAAATAAATGAGTTAGTCAATTGTGTTTTGTAACATAATTTCGCTTAGCTACTCTGCCGTGATCAGAAAAATTTTCAATTCTTTCTCAGAAACATGTATATGATTTAATGTTTATTATGAAGCAAGTAAACGTAAAAATCACTAAGGGTTTTGTGTAAATTAATACAATTTCCACCCTATATTGATCACACGAATATTTTCTGTGGCATTGTGTGTGGTATATAACCAATCACCGTTGGAATTCATTAAAAACAATATGTAGAAACAAAACAAAATCCAGAATTCTAAAAAAAAAACACAAAATTACCAGATTTCATTCTCTGAAATCTCTGGGACACAGGAAAAGCCACGTCCAGAATCCATAGGAGGAAAAAACGTGCTTCCTTTTACAAATCAACACGTGGCTACGCATTTCTTCCCCTTCCCCCACTCTACATCCCCCCACCCCCCTCTTACACACTCCTTTGTGCTTCATTCACCCCTTGGTCGAGACTGGTGGCTCCCAGTGGCGACTTCGTGAACTAGTTTCGACATACGCACTAGCGTTTCAACCCCCCGCGTTAAGACCTCTACATACGGCTGTAAGAGTTGCTGGCACTTCTTGAGACGTTTTACCATAAACATTTACTTAGAATTGTAAAATAGTAACAAAATAACTAATTAAAAATAAATAAAATAATGGGAAAATAGTACTTTTTGTTTAGCACCAATTTTTACATAGAAGATACCGTTTTAAAAGCTTTTGGTATACAAAGTATTTGTCTTTTGGAAATTATGGCAGTTAAAATATAGCAGTTTATGTTTTCAGTATATTTTCAATCTATTTTTATGCGTTTTTCATTAACAATTGTATTTATATACACGTACATGTGTATAAATTCCTTCTTATTTTAATGTAATGACATACTTTCAGTTTCCAATATGTTAATACTTTTTAAAAATAACAATTGTGTTAATTTTTTATTATGCTTTTTATTTATAAATGTCCATATTTCCCTAAAAGGGGGCCCCCCACAAGGTGGACACAAGCAAAAGCTGTACCTTACGGTCTTAACAAACTGTCACATCAATAAACTTTACCTATAATGGTAACATCTTTAATACCAGACAAAAGATATTATAGGTTCTGAAAAGATAGGCAATTATCTTTTATTACAGCTCGAGTGTGTAATAGAGACGGGTTTTTTTCGGCTCGAACAGTTTTCAAAGTCAATGGGGTGGAATGGAAAATAATTTAGAGCGAACGTCGCTCTTGCAATTACTCCGTGTAACGTTTCGCGGGAAACAGTTTGGTCGAATTTATTGATGGGTGTTGAAGAGAGAAAGAGCGAGGCAGGACGTGAGGGAGAAACAAGGTGAACACGGGACACGCTGTCATTTACAAATACAAAACTATTCTTCTTTTAATTGAAAAATAGTTGGATTTTGTTTGTAACTAAAATGTTGATTAAATTTACTTATGATCTTAATTAATGTATCAGAAAATAGATATGTAATTGAAAATAAAGTCGATTCTCAAAAACAATATTGTACTGTGTAAGAAAAGAAGTACTATCGACTGCATAACGTGCTGTTTTGGGATTGTTTGTAAATAAGAAGGGAGTCATAGTAGCTACTTACATAATATTGTTGTAACTGAAAAAAACAATGAATAAATAATTCTATTGTTTTACCTTGAAATGGCTGTTAAAAGTAGGAAATATATATTTCAAATATCTCAAGTTCTAATTTATGTTTATAGTACCAATCTAGGTATTTTTTTATTTTAACTACATGTGTTTTTCTAAATTAAACATTTATTTCGAATAAAAAAAGTCACACAAGAACTTCGTTAATTCTCTCATAATTATCCATCTTACTAATCAATTGTACAATAATCATAACTCACATGTGTACCCTCGCAATCACCACTAAAGGTGATATACAATTTGTCGGCTTAATACTCGGAATTAGTGAGCGCTGATGCATTGCCGTCCGCCCGGCATTAGGCCTGATCTATGACCGTTTAAAGTGTTGGGAAGTTATGTCAACGGCCAGTTTATTCGACATTGTTGTCACACCAGTCTTTTTATCGCGTGTCAGATGGGCTTAATGACTGGATTTATTTCATTGTTGTAATGCGGGTTTAGGTGCTGGTTTTATTTCATGACGAATGTAAAAGGAGGGTTTGATAAACCGTGGACTTTTAGGATGTATGTGAAACGAGGAAATCTAAACTATTGCGTTTGCCTCCTTTTTATTTGATTCATAATTGAACAATTAATTCTCAATTATGAATGACTAACAAACAGAGTAAATCGACATTAAACAATATCATTTTTTGTAATCAATGTTTCATAATTTTTTGAGCGAGCGTAGCGAGCGTCACCACGGTACTCTTATGGCACTTTCTCTGTGTGTGTTTTTTTTTTTTTTTTTTTTTTTTTTTGCCTGCACTGCCCAGGTCAAACCGCACAACCTATCGATCTGAAATTTTGTACACATACTAACGTATTCTATGCGATCCCTGGGATCTTTTCTGAACGATATCCTGTTATTGGTTCAAATTTTATAAAAATTATCTTTCGATTGGTTGGTTCGATCAATTTGAAATTTAGCAAAGTCATTGCAACCAACATTGTACCCAATCAAAAAAAATTTCAGACAAATCCTCTAATTGGTTCAAATTTGAAACCATTTTTCCTGTGATTTTTGAAATTTAAACTGGAACCGATTGACCGACCAACTAAAAACTTCGCATGGTCATTGGTACCAACATTTAAGGTATTTTTGCCAATTTTCACTCTAATCTGTCGTTATTTTCAAAAGTTTTTGTCATTTTAGGGACTTTTTGCGTGTTGGCTGTCAAATTCACGGCGACTTCGAATCTACAAGGCAAGGTAGTTAGAGCAGAAAGTTTTAAACGATATGAAACTAATAATGACCGTTCAACAGATTGATCTGATATTGTGTACACACACTACATATCATATCATATGGGTGGTCCCAGGTTTATTTTTTGAACGAGATCCTGTGATTTTTGAAAATTAACAAGGAACCGTTCAATCATAAAGGTTTAATCGATCAACTTAAAACTTAGCAAGGATTGGCACCAATATTTTTCATTTGTATACTTAATTTTAAACGGCCTATAGCCACACCACCATTTGACCTATCAAATGGTCTTCGATTAATCTGATCAATCAAACTCATATTTTGCATGGTCGTTCAGACCAACATTGTCTCTTATTTTACAAATTTTCAGCCCTACCAGTCAAGAACATAGATGCACTTATTGACAGTTTTAATAACTGTCAGAAATGACATTTCTAAACAGAAATTCCACTGCATTCTGGGTTGCTCTATGTAGCAAAGCAAAGTTTATAGATGGCTATTCTCAATATCAAGTAAGACAGATTCTTTTCTTAGTTGATCATATTGCAATACATAATGTAGTCAAAATGTAATGTAGGTATTTCATATACATAGGTATAGGTATACCTTATCTAAAATAATTTATTTTACGATATGGATTGTGTTTCACAGTTATGAAAACGACGTTTTGACTAGATAGCATCATATTTTACACATTTCCAGCCCAATCGGTCAAGAATTTACAGACTTATTGCTGTTTTAAGTGTTTGAATATCTGTCCAAAGAGATTGATGGAAAAATATCAGTACAATAATATGTTATTTAATTGATCCAGAGTGTTTATGAAAAGTTGCAGGGAAAATTGGTAATAAATAATGTATAGTTAGTTATCTTTGATTGAATGGATCGTGCTATGATTGGCGATGTCGTGCGTGTCGGTGCTCGCTCATCAACGCGTTACACCGAGCGTTTTCCTAGTTAAATATATGCCATTTATTATTTTCCTATAAATATTTTACTTTAAATTTAGTGATTTTTGTGTATTACAGCTTTCAAATGTTATATTTATATATTTTTTAAATCTTGTGATTTATTATAATATTTTCTTTCCTTTTACTTGTAATTTAATTTTTGTTATAATTTTGTGATATTTTTTTATTTTTCCCCCGAAGTATTCACTGATACTTTTAGTTTCCCATGCCACGGTAACTAAAAACTGACCGTTAGAGAAATAGACGCAGGAATTCGTCTCTAAAGCAAAATATTTGTTTTTGGTTCACAATTTGACCAAAATGATATGATTATGAAAGAAGAAAAACTCAAACATTTCCAATTATATCAATTTATTACCTATATCAAATGCATTTTCACTCTTTAATAAGACAATTAATATTATCATACTTCAACATTCAAATACAATTTTATCAACGTAAACGAAATCCCAAAACACCACCCTTCTCCATCTAATCCAACAAACCCTACTACAATATTCACCCACATCATACACGCACTATCTCTCAATTGTCTCCTCCCCCTCCCCCTCACTCCCCCATGCGTGTCTCATAACACCTTCCCCCTCCCCCAATAGTCCCAGCATCTTCATCTGGAGCGGAAAGAAACTAAGCCCTTTTATTGTAAACGCCTAAAGGGTTTCTCCCTTCGAACTTTCGTTGCTCTCTTACTTTACAACCCTATGGATGATTTGAAGCCTGCATCGAGATGAACTTGTTCAAACTTGACGATGGAAGGTGGTTCGACATGATAATGTACCTCTAGGCGACTTCAATGTCTTCCGATGATAGAAGAGTTCGGTAATAATAGGGATTTCACGGAGTATTTTTTGTCGTTCGTGAAATATTTTTCTTTTATTATTGAGGAGGGAATTTTGAGTGGATATTTTTCTTTGTAAAGTTTACTTTTTAGATAAGGTTTCAGTTATATTTCTAATATATACTACTTTTAACAATTGATTTTTACTTTAACCGTCTATAAGGCATTATTTAAGGTCGGTAAGTTATAACGGATTAATTAAATATTGGACTTATTTGGCGACACGGACAAACTCGAATTTAATCCAGATGTTAGTTAATCCGGAAAAATTTACTTAGCCCCGGTATTACCAAAGTTAAATTGTGCTGGATGAACTAACTTTTGGATAAATGCTGGACTAAATTGGCTGTGCCGCCAATTTAGTCCAATATTTAGTTAATCCGGCTCAGATTAACTTTGGTAATACCGGCCATTAACCGATCCTTACCTATCTTTTTATTGGAACATTAGGTATTATTTTTAAAATTAATTATCAAATTATTAAAACTAATGAACATTAAATGTTCAGAACGAAAAACTTAGCAAATGCATAAAACCAAAAAAAATCTCAAGTATCTTATTGCAAAATTATAGCATCCGTCCGGTATAACGAAACAAAACCTCAGTAACCTATTACAACGAAATAAGTTATCACAGAAAATCCGCAAAAGATCTTATCCAATAAATCTACAAAAGCCCATTACGGGTTTCCCATCCACCCCGGCCTCTAATATACCTCTCTATTGATGTATGTTACCGATCGAGCCACCGAAGATGGTTTCGATCTTCACCTGTTATCTGAGTAACACTCCATCAAGTTCAGATTGCCTACTCGATAACCTTATGGTGGTCATAAAAACTAATAGCCTATCGCTCTACTCGAGCTCTTGCTTCATATTTACCCGATCCAACGTAGCAGAGGCTTAAAAGATGTCTTACGTTTGCTAAAGGGGTGTTTTATGCCTTCTGCGGAACGTAAGGGGAGGCCGATTTATATATAGGTATTAGATACGTGATTTTTTTTGACTTTTTTTATGTTGCATGAATGTAATTTAGGGTTGAATTTATTTAGATGGACCATTACCTTATTTTACATTTTTATTGGTATTTTTTTGAATAGTTCGATTTTCATTTAAGAATAGTTTTGTTTCTACGATAATCAATAATTTTTTGTACCGTGTTTTTTGTAGTTCAAACATGTATTTATTCAGTTGAGATCTCTTTGAAAAGGATGTTTAGACCCGGTATTAGGCCCGGAATAACCAAAGTAAAATTGTGCTGGATTAACTAACTTTTTTTAAATCAACTGTTTTAATCATTTTGAGGTATCTGATTGGCTGTGCCGCCAATTTAGTCCAATTTTTAGTTAATCCGGTTCAGATTAACTTTGGTAATACCGGCCCTTATTAAACATACAAATTAGCACTGTACAGTTGTTTTTCAAATAAATTTGTATAAATATATTATCGCAACAATATTTTGTCAACAGCAGTCTTCTCTTCTAAATAGTCGACAAATCTGAGCTGAATATAAATGGCTGAATGTGAATTTATATCCTCGTATGTAAATACTAAATTGTATGAGCAAATTTGATAAGTGTGCACTATCTCGTGTTACTGAGTAATATTTTTCTAATGTACCAAAAAGAATATTCCTAAAATGTAATCCATCTTTGGATCACTGGAACTACATTATTGCAATGCATTTCTGAATTAAACGTACACTTTGTAATTTTGTGTCAATGAAAAATACTTCCACAGACAGAAATAAAACGAAACATCCGTCTTGCATTGATTTATACATTTTTTACCGCAAAAGCTTCTAAAAATTGAGCTCTATATTTACTTTTCTGATTCAGTATTGATATTTCTGTATATTTTGATAATGAAATCTGTTTTATCTTGTCTCAACGCATTAAGTTGTGATAAAACTTACCCCCTATCGCGACTACCAGTCGTACACAGAAGTAGTATAAGTTGCCTAAAATACAGATATTTGTATACAGAGGGGTGATTTGCAAGACTGGTTCATTGGACTGGTATCATTGGCTTTATCACGACTTAATGCGTTGGCTGTACACTCGTATCCTTAGTACTCTATTATTAAGATATTCGCGTAGGACAACTCAATTCCTCTTTTCTCAAAAATATTAGTGCACAAACCTAAGTAAATTTACTTTAAATCCGCTGCTTTCAAACCTAAGTCTACACCATTTCAATAATTCCACCATCCAACATCTACTGTCATTTCCATTTTCGAACGTCGGAAAATTCAAACAATCGACATATCTCGAAGCTCGCATCTCGCAAGTCGATTATCTCGCAAAGTGGCTTCAAGGTATTTGTTCTTCCTGCTCTCCAGAGACTGCGAAGAACGCCGATATAATTAGATGTCTGGAGAACTCCAGTTCAAGATCAAATCAAATACAGCCGAATAATATAACAAATTGGTTCTTCTTTAAGTGGAATTGAAGGGGGGAGGGGCACGAGTGGCCCTGATTTCGGAATCAGCATTATTTCTGAACGTGGCTCTGATTTTGAGAGAGGTAATGGAAATGCTTTAGGGGGTGTCTCGAGCCCCCAATCTGGGCCTCTTGTCACCATCAAGGGTGTTAAAACGTGTGACGTGAAGTGTGTGAGAAACTTTCAAGGATGGTGGAAATTTGATGCTTATCGATGTCTTGAAGATAGATTCTTGAGATTGTACATCAATTGAAAGATTCTGATTCAATGCACGAAATCTTTCTTCTATTTTCATTGAAAATATTACGTGTTACCACATTTTGTGATGTCGACGTTTCACACGGGGTCTGAGTATTTCAATTTGTATTTGTAAAATCGAGTTTAAATTACACATCCTTTCAGAAGAATATAGTTCTGATACATGAATACCTAATTGTGATATCACTCAAAAGTACGATCACATGAGATTTAACATAGAATTAAATGTCTTTATTTGCAGACGCTAATATTTATAAAATTAATACCTACCATCTGTAAAATTCAATTTTGAATTTGTATCAATTTGAGGTACCTATATTTATATAATGGCATAATATGATAGTTTATTCTTTCGGGAATGAGTTCGTGTTTTACTTGCTTTTGGGAAATATTTATTAATCAGCAATGTACATTATACAAAGAACAAAATATGTATTTTGCATTTGAATTTCACATTTATATTTGAATTTTTACAATACATTTGCTTTAAAAAATCGAGTATTTCTAGAATGTTTCTAGGAACAGTTAACTTATCTCTGAGGTGTATTTGTAGTCATCAATTCAATGAATTGTATTATATAATGCACTTTAGGAACTCTTAGGTATGTCTTACAATCCTTAATTTGAAGGATTAGTAGAGATGCCATACAACTTATGCAACCCGCAACACACATGTGTATTACGGGTTGCGTCTAGGAGCAAAACCCGGCACTTCCACTAGAAACACAAACATCTCCATTGCTTCTGTCAGAACACATCGCGTGTTCATTTCCCACCAAGAGAGAGTCGAACACATGTCCCGAGGGGCAACATTCAAAGATCACGTGTCACTGCTCCTCAAACGAATTGCTACATGTCTAAATGAAAATCCTCTGAACGACACGAAATGTCATCAAAGAGTTTTTAGACAATGGCTACTTGGTCTGTCGGCAACGAGTTAATATAAAGTGATAATGTGAGAGCTGGTTGATTAAAATCCTCGTCACTGACTCTTCTGTTTGACGAGAGAAAATGATCACTGAGTTTAGGCAACGCTTCACGCAGAATCAACGGGAGGCCCGAAAGGTGGTAAGTCCAGGCGGGTTTATTCAATAACTTTAGTATTCCCTATTCTCGCGGAATCCGATTCACCGCCATATGGATTAATATTGCACCGAATCGGATTCCAGGTGAATCGGGAAATTTTAAGTTATAGAATAGGGCCCTAGAGTAACGAGACAAAATACTAACTTTATAGCTTACTTCATAATAATACGGAAATATTGACAAAGTTTTAATGTCAATTTTGTCCTGAAGAAGAACTGTCAACATTTTTGTTTAAAATACATGATAACATATCCCATTGATTATATAATAGGAACAGTATAATCCATGAAAGTTATAGTACTATTAAAATCAGTGTATATTAACTATATTCTCGATACAATACTATAATCAACAACATTCAACATATATCAAAGTATGAATGTTTTTTTTGAATGAATATTACATTTTAACAGGTCATTCTTAAAACAAGTACCTATTTAAATTTTAACTATGAATTCATTGAATAAGTATTTTTACAACTTCCATTTTTCTATGAAATCACTGTTGTGTCAAAATGTGGTTTAATATTTATGTTTTAAGTATACTATATGATGTATAACGAAATGCTGACGTCACTATACTAGAACAAAATAGATAATGTTGCGTAAATATTTCTCATGCCCCTTCATTCGATATTTTAAACCAAACATACGGCGCCATAACGTATTATCTGCGTTAAACCTAATCAAATGTTTAATGATAACAAACACTTTCATTTCAAACCACTCCAAGCTCCACTCCAAAACTAAAACTGACCAACTCTGGGGAAACCATTTAACAAATATTTGCCTCTCATTTCAAACATCCAAATAAAGTTACGTCGCTGAAACTTTCAAAAACTTTCCATCACGAAATTGCCACTCCCAAAATTCTTATTTTCTAAAATACGTGCCTACACATCGTTTTGCAAGATACAGGGGGAAGGGGAATTTCAGCACCTGTATTGGTCTGTCATTTCGTCGAGCTGAGGGTCATTCCCCCCCCCCCCCCCTCGCCCCCCCCCCCCATGGGGTCGGGGGTGGGGGATTAGTAGCCCCATGTGACTCTATAACCAAGTAGAGTGTTTACATTGGTGAGTGAGGTAGATTGTTACACAGTGAGCTGGGGAGGGGGTAGTTTCATCCCTTACTACCGGAAAACCTTTCCAATCAGAGCTGCTGGTAGAATTGAAGAGCTGACCAAATAGGTGGGATTTTTTATTAACTTCAATTAGAACAATCTACTCCATATTGGTACTTGAAAATGTTTGCCTACTATAAACTGATTTAGGGGTGTTATATTTCGCCATAAATTCAATGCCGAAATCGAGAAAGTATAATATTATGTATGTAGTGCATCAACTAAGTACCATCAGCTAACTACCACCAGAAGGCACAACCTCACCACCACCCTAATCCCAAGACTATACCACTTCAGCTTTCAATACATTTTAAGAAAATTAAGTATGTATCAATAGAAATGTAAATATGTAAAAAAAAAATAATTTTAACTTGTATTTTACGAACGAGGTTTCTAAATTGATACTTATTTGTCAATCGATACGATTGATAACTGGAAAAGCGTGGAAAACTCTGTCTATCGCGTTGATATGTGAGAATTCGTATTGCATGGGAATTAATATTCATGTGAAAGTTGCTGCTCAATAATAGAACTTGGAAAAAGAGGAATATACTTAAAGAGAATGTGATAAAATATTTGACATTTATTTCAACATAATTAAAACAAATATTTGAAAACAATGATAGAATGTTAGTTAAATGCCAAATTACTCTTAAATTTCTTGACATATTCTGAAATATGTCAAAAAAACTCGTGAAATGTTGGTCCCAATGACCATGCAAAATTTAAAATGTATCGGTCAAAGTGTTATATTTTAATTTTCAACCAATCACAAGATCTCGTTCAAAACCAATACCTGTGCGCGCCAGTGACCTTCGTACGTTGTAAAATTTGAGTTTTGTTGTTTCAACGGTGTTACCTGGACATCTAAAAAAACACAAACAAAACAAACATACACACAGAGAATGTGTCATATTCCTCTCGAAGCGCTCAACTTTTGGTATAATTTCTCTCTAGTCTTCCAGCTGAATAATGTATCTGGCCATTGGAGATGAGGTCTATTGATAGTAATATCAGTTTGTGATACTGTTATTGATACAGTTTTGTTAATTTGAATAAAAAGCAATTTTAATAATTGTTGATTTTGCTGTACAAACTTACCCATCATTGTATACTTTTAAAGAACTTGTACACATATATCAATTACATTTTTTGTTTGATGTAAACAAAGGCCTCGGTCAATACGATGTTATATGCGAAATTAAACAGGACTTCCGCTTTACTTCACAATTTTAATTCACAAATAGAACTTTTAAAAATAAAATCGTAATAGCCTTCAAAATAATCCCAGATTACAGTCGAGACTCGGAAAAAATACTTCACTTCATTTAATAGAGTAAGGATTTGTGTATAAAGCTGATTATTTCCGGACGTAGAGAAAAACATGTAATTTGCAGCAGAAAACCAAATGTGTTATCTCTTGAACTATTCTCAGTTTTTAAATACAAGATTATAATGATTTTATAAATACATCAATCGATTTGAATATTTGAACAGAACTGAGTTTCTTCTTCATGGATGAAGCTATTGTCTTTTTAAATTTTGATAGCACAAGAAAGCAATGCTATCAAAACTGATTAAACACAATGTTTAGTTAACATTCGTAAAATGTGCTATAATATTGTGTTGATCTAATAAACATTCTGCAAATACCTTATTAAACAACTAAATTTTATAACTTTTAATTTTCTGAAACATATTGATGAAAGCACACCCAACTAATTTCATTTAGCTGAAAACAAGAAATTAATTAATTGTTAATCACTGTGAGCTTTTGCATTGAAATTGACAAAGTTGTGGTTTTTCCAAAAGCTTTTATTACTTATCATTTCCTCAGTAAGTTTTGACAAAATGTCCACTTTTCTTTGTTGACACGTAGGTACATCATTTTGCGACACGTGTCGAAAGTGAAACGAAAACGTAAAATAACAACAAATCCAATTAGTCACATTCGGTTTAATCAATTAACATTTCCACATTCCCCACACGTGTCAATTATTTCATTTCCCAAAAATTTCCACGTACCACATTTTCTAGAAAATTCATCTCAGAATACCAAAACCATACCTCCCTCTCCACTTATCTCCAACTGCCCCAAGGCTATCACATGACCGGGGTTAATCTACTGGCGCTAATCAGTTTAGGGGAGGTGTTGGGGGGGGGGGGGGATGGACATAAGGTACTGCCCAAGGGGTTGCGGTACCTCTAATAATAATCTTCCAATCAGGAATTGACCGCATGGGATACGACGCCATTTTCCTAATCTATACTTATTATGAAATTCAATCGGGGTCTTTGTGTTTTGTCAGTGACCAGTGGTATTAAGAGGTGTATTAGTGGTGGGTTATAACCCCCCAAACCCCTTACTTTGGAGATGCTTTAACCGAATTATAATGTTGTAAAGGGGTTGGACTTTGGCCTCTTGATAGTGATTGCGATTTAAGGGTGGAATTTCGTAATTTGAAAGACGATTTTGGGGTATACAGCATTAAGTCCACTAACGACGGTCAAGGGGTGATAACATGATTCACATCCCTTGCTCAGAGTAATTATAAAGTTATTCTCCTTCTCTTGAGTGACTTATTTACCCATTATTGTAATTTTGCATTGAATGAAGAAAACAGTAATTTCTATTGATACCTATAATGATGAAGGGTATTATCACCTTGTTAATAATGATTCCATAGCCATTTATTGATAATACATTTAATCTGCTTACATATTATAATTCGGAAATTGCTCTGTTTGTTTCACCGATGAAAATGGTTTGCTGGTTATTTCATTCTATAGCTTAATCATGGGTTGTTATTAGTTTCCTCACACTGAGTATTTGAGGATGACTAGAATGCAAAATGACTTGAAGCTTTAGTTTTTTCTGTTTTTTTTCCAGCTTTTTTTCAGGTCGTTTTTTATGTATTGTTTCAAGATTACATGTTTAGGCTGGATCTCTCAACACTACATTAATGTGCTTGAACACCGAACATGAATTATGGTATTTTTTAATATTTTTTTTGGTACGCTGCCCCTTTAAGGCTGCATTTCACCAAGATTCTAAACCCGGGTTAGAGGCGGTAAACCTGGTTTAGGGGCCTCTAAACCAGGTTTACCGCCTCTAACCCGGGTTTAGAATCTTGGTGAAATGCAGCCTAAGTGTCGTGTGCGAGGAGGTGAAAGCAAAGAATGAAATTAATTTCACAAAATAAATTTTTTGAAAAATCTATGCTCTTCCTTCAGGGTATAGACTTTTTCACACCAAATGTACGCATTATTGTACCTGATAAAGGACTTAGGAAGATTGTCGCGAATAGTTGGCAAATTTTACAGACTTCGTACTAATGAGACTTTCATAAACTAGTATTTACGGATGCGTTTAAATGATGAAAGTCCATGAATATTCTATATTGTTTATTTTTGTTGAATACTCACAGTTACAGGATGTATTTTAATATTTTGTTATAAACTCTTCTGTTATACACAAACTTCTCCTGTTATACACATTTTCACGTAATATTATAGTAAATAAATGAAAATTATTGATGTGTGTAATTACAGGCCCATATAGGTATCTTCACTTTTTTATTGGAAATATGCTTTGTTTTTAGGTAATTAAAACACATTTAGTTTGAATTACAATATGAATTTAATTTATTTGCTTCCTTCTTAAAGACTAAAATGTCCCAATCTATTGGAAGTGGCTTGCAAATAACCTCCCCCCCATCCAACAGGCCCCTCGTGAAAAGGGGTTTAATCTGACTAAATGGCTTTATCGTGTAGATTTTGTCGGAGTTTACGTATTCTTAGTTTTCGCTAGATGCAAAACGAAAGTGTTTACAATCATCTCTGGAAAACGATGGACCGTTTTCGAGAAATTGTGTCTGCCACGCATCCTTGTCTATGTAGATATAACGTCAGCGTTTATATAGACATGGAGAGTGGGGAAGGTGGGCGGGGGGGGGGGGGGGACTTTACTTTTGGGAGGTACTTTTGGGGGCTCCGTGCAAATGTACTGAGGAACACAGTCTGGGAATCTATACAATAGGATGACTTGGTTAGTGATTCAAGTATTTTAAAATAATTTTCATTTTATAGCGAATCAGGTTTCTTATAATAGAAAAGGGAGATGAAGTAGAAATTGACGAAACAATGATGAAACTACATTGTAAGTTATAGTAAGTACTAATGGAAACGGAAGTCGTTGATTAGAATGAGTTAATTTTGCATTATATTTAATTTTTCTTCGATTATTTTATCTTCTATTTTATTCTTCTAGAATCTATATTTTCCACATATTTTCTATTATATTTTATTATAAAAAATATTTTATATTTTTATATCTATATTTTCTATATCTATATTTTTTTATATTTTTATGTTTTATTTATATTTATATGTGGACCGTTTCCTTGTGCTCATTATCGAAATGATCCTCATTGTCGTTCTTGTTTTGATGAATCAAGTTTGAAATCAGCTACAAAAACCTTTTCTCCACATGACATCAAAATAAGACGAAGTGGTTGTTATTAAAATCTTAATCTATGAAAACTGCTATATTACATTCTCATTAGATTGATTGGCATTTATTGAGATAAGAATAAAAAAGCAGGATGAAATATCCCAATGAAGGTTAAATAATAACTGCAGTTATGAAACTATAGGCACCGAGTGTTCGCCACGAGTGAGAGAAATTAGCAACATTTGTGGGAAGATCGTCAACTGTTTTATTTCTCATTGGCCGTGACCTAGCAACCGATCAGATGTCAACAAATGTACTCAAAATATTTCGGAATCAGAACCAAGTCGCGCAAATTAATATTGTGATCAGATTCAGTGAAATTGTGAACACTTTATTATCAATATTTTGTAGGCGAATAAACATTAGATAAACTTGTGTAAATTTTAAGAATTGATAATGCGTAATATGTGCAGCAACATAACGTATAACTGCAGCGACTTGGACGCCTTGCCAAAAGGTAAGCTTCCTTCCCACAGATTAGGTGGCTCTGTCTGTACTTTTGCAGTGCCATCTGTTGTCTAAACACGCTGCCTATTGAAAAATATACAATTATTGTTTTTATTTTCCCACATATTGAGACAAGCGGCGTAAGGTTTACCTACTATTCATGTAAAATTGCATCATATATATTTTTTTCTTATAACGTTTTATTTAGAGAAATCCTTCAAAATCAGAGTGTCGTAAAAAATCTCAAATGAACAAAGACGTAATAAAAGCTCTTCGTATTCCTCAAGAGCAACATTTTGCTACACACCAAGATTTGATCACCCTCTTCTGCTATGTGACTCTCGTGCATGGCGGGACAGTCTACGCTGCAGGCGAACTTTCTCTACCATTACTAACTTGTTGAATCCACTCGTCTTCTTTGTCTTCCCCTGGTCCACATCCAGCCTCCTTGCTCACCAGGCGGAAGCTAACCTACAAACAATGTGACGGAAAAGGACAGACTAGAAACCTAATTAACAATATTGGAATGTACTGACAACATTAAAAAAACTTTATTTCAACTCCAGTTGTCTTTTATCTTGATGTATAATTAAAATATGTTTTGTAAGGTTGGTGATGAATTGGTTTTGACGTAAATGAACTTTTGGATGATGAAACTTGAATGGCTAACGTTCTAATTGTAATTATAAGGGAATGATGAAACTTTGGGAGATACACAATTAAAACCGTGACAAAGAAGTCAGGTAGTTAAAAAAACATATTGATTGGAATTTGTTTTATTCATGTTGTGTCTCATATGAAGCTTTTATGTTATTATTAATATCCATTTTTATTATGGTGTACACAGGTAATAATCAGAATTTTGAGTGGATTTTGGTGTAATTTATTATTATTTTATGAAATATAAAGTTTTACAAATACATTTTCCATATCCCTATTCACAAAGCCAATCTACCAACCCTTTTGCACTTAGGTACACGGTTTTTGAAATAAAAATAAAATAAAATATTTTTTATAATTGAAAAATACTTAATTAAAAATAACAGCATCTATGAACATCAGCAAAATTTAAACATAGTGTTAGGATACTTCGTAATGTTTTTTTAATTTTATATAAAATTTTATATAAATTATTTTTGTCAACATTGTTATTGTTGTTTAAGTAATTATTTAATTGAAAATAGTTCTGAACTATTAAAAACATGTATAAGAAAAATTGTTCAAAATATCGGGATAATTCGAATTCGATTTTAAACTGGCTTGTCTTCGAAACGTTGTCTATCTGATTTTGTAATAATTAAAGTGAAATTTTTATTCGTTTTAATGTGAATCGTCCATTTTGTATACCCATTTTGTATCCATCTTCAACTTTTTCATGACAAATTCTCTGTGTCAACAAAGTCAATTTTAAACCTTATAAAATATTTACAATGGTTCAGTGTTTTACTGTTGGTATACCTGCTAATGAATTGGGTTTGATTTGAACGGACTTCTGCATGACAAGATTTGTATGACAAGCGTTCTAAAGTATTTCTCAATCACATTCTATTTGCACTGATGAGATATGAGAGGGGAGATATTCAGATGCAGAGGGAAGGTAAGAAAAAGTTTGTCGACTTCGGTTTATGAAGACAAAAGAGAACGAATATTTTGTATGCCAGAGGATTCTTTGTTTAGAGGGATGATTAAAATGGTTTTGAATAACCGAAATATTTTAACAACTGAGTCAAAACTCTTATATTTGAATAGATATAAGCTTATAATGATTATGTCACAGAACAAATAAAATTAACAGGGTGATAATAGTTCATTCAGTTAACTCGGTGATGTGTCTATGAAAAAAATTAAATAATATAAAAAAGGTAAAAATGAGATAAAAAGTAAAGAAGTTGTTTAAAAAAAAAGAAAAAGAAAATGTAAATGTAAAAAAAAATTAAAAATAAAATGTGCTAATAAAAATGTATAGAAAGATTTGTTATATGAATTTGTTATTTTGTTATTAGACATTCCATGTTCTTATTACTTTGTGGATCATTAGCTTAACTGTTATGGGATTTCTTAAAATCAAGCAGTAACCTTCCAACCTTCTTCACGGACTTTCTAAAGCGTTTCTCCATCCATCATTATTAGACTCCATAGTACCATCAGTACTTAAATATTCAATCAGTATCCTTCATACGGAACAGGTTGGGTGAGTGGTTAACGCTCTGAACTTGTATTCCGGAGGCCCGGGTTCGATTCCCGCGGCCGTCGTTCCTGACTGGGTTTTTTCGTGGTTTTCCCTCAATCGACAGGCAAATGCTGGGAAGATACCATACTAACAGGCCACGACCTCCTCCTTCCCACCTTCCATCCTTACCTACTCTTCACCATCATCTCCCAATCATCATCATAATCATTCATCCGTCGCCATTAGCCTCGCTGCAGAACATTGCGACGTTAAGCCCCAGACAAAAAAAAAAGGTATCCTTTATAACCATCTGTATAACAACAGTCTCTGTACAAGAATGATTGTTTTTTCCAGCTTACCACTGAGTGTTGCTAATCTAATCATGTTACTTCGTAGCAAGATCTAGTAATATAAATCATGTTATCATTAGTATGTGCCATTTAATTAATTAGTTATATTGTTTAAAATTATAATACTTAGGAATTATTAATCTTGTCATCTTTAATATTGTATCTTTTGTATTGATCAGTACGCTGGATCTGAATGTCAACCATGTATTTGGACAGCCGTCAATAAAGTTGAATTTACTATTTATTTGTTACATTACGTAAAAGTTTTTTTGGGGAAAAGTTCTATTACGTAATAGACCTATTACGATCTATTACATAGATCTATTACGTATTACGTATTATGTAATACGTATTCTATTACGTATTAATCTTAAGTTTGCATCATAACACGGCACCTCCACCAAAAAACCAAGCCTACAATCTCGAGTCGTAAGCTTTCATCAAAGATACACAGCTGAAAGTTTATATTCCTCTACAGTTTATCCCAAGACCTTTCTCTCTCAATAACAACGAAATCGTCTTCGAAATCTCATTGCGTTTAGATCTAATGACTTTACGAACCCGAGACACATTGTTCAACACAACTTCAGGATTATTATTTCGTTGTTCTAACACGACAAATGACGGTTAGAAGTAACAACTTCCAAGCCTTTAATTATCCCACAGCGTGAAGAAAACGTCGTTAGGAACTAACGAGGATTTCATCTCAGGTTTCTGTTTGATTCCTGTGAGGGAGTTGAAAGTCAGGGAAGATTAGGGATGATTTGTCTTAAGGATTTAGTGGGGGGAGAAAAGGGAGATTTGTTTTTAACTAGGTGAAAACAAAGTTGAATTTAAATTGTTCTGTGACATTTTGAAATTGTGTGTGAGTCTTAAGGTATAGGACTATCGATCGATATATACAAACATATTTATTCTTGAAATTATAAGTTCAAAAACGTTTTTCTACATTTCAACAATATGTATGTACAACAGACTCATTTAATGTTCTGTAGTTTACAACTCTAGTCCAACAATGAGTTTTCAATTTTATGTCATCGGAGGTATAGGAAAATCATTTCGAATTTGGTATCTAATTAAAATAGCACACGTTGGTATTGTTTTCATTTTTTTCCTGATAGTAGCCTATGTCCATATGTCTACCATAAAAAAGTTTTTTTCTCAAATCTATCTAGACCAAAAAATATATCTTCATTTTATAGCTTAAAAATGACACGATTTTCTTTTTCCGCCATAAGAGAACATGGGGGAGACAAATCAATTTATCTCAGAAACTGGACACGAGAAGTGTTTAAAATTTTCAAGGATTAATGTGTTTGGCACGATTATCAATAAGTCACCAAAATTTCAAGTAAATAAGAAACAATGAGGTTATGATGGTTCTACCGGAAAATAATAAATTGTGTTTTCATTTGATTTATGTGTAAAAACGGATTTATATGTTTTCGTTCGATTTAGGGAAAAGTTAATATAAAATGTAGGTGCCTATTATGTTATTTTGAAACAATTTTGTTAAATTATTTATTGTCATGTAATTGTGTACTAATTGGATTGACTTGTCTAATGAAAGCTGAATTGGGAGTTTAAAAATAATACGAGGATATTACTTATATGTATGAGTATTTAATTAAGAAGTAAGACATCTGGTGGAGCGGTGGCTCCACCCAGCCAAGTCGTACTGTACACTTACAATCACTCAACATGCCGTAAATGCATAATAAACTGAGGAGCAGACCAAACACTTTTACTGTAAGCAACAACATAGCATTTTCGGCCTACTGAATCTCAAAATGTAAAAATTGCACATTGTTGCGAAATATCATAATTTCGAGCTATGGCCCACCCCACCCCATATACCAAATTTGGGAACAACAGGTTATGCCATTTACGAGCTAGAGGGCCGTGAAAACAGTGAAACTACATAACTTTTAAGAGGTATCTGATCAGTAGCATAACTACAATTTCAGGGCCCCCCGCGACATATCTTAAGAGGCCCCCCCCTGCAATTATACATTTTTTTTCTATGCGATATTTGTCTTACCTTATAGGCTGTCAATGGAGATCCTTTTTTCGGGATTTCATCTCAGCAAAGCGTTCAATTTCAGATTCCACATTCATCTTCTTTGCTCTTGCAGCTTCTATACTTAAGTCCTAATCCTAGTAGTATTTCTTGTCCCATAGAATTTCGAACATGGTTTTTATTATCTTTAATTTTGAAAACCACTAGAACCACTTTTGCTAAGACTCATGGTAACTCGAAAACGCAAAGAGCAAACAAAGTTATAAGAATCTTCTGCTTGGCAAGGATTTGGCAATGTATATACCTTCTGCCACAAAAGTTGAATATTGGACTTCCGATCGTCAGCAGGGTATCTATACAGAATGGGGTGACAGGGTCACATAGTCATTAGTCTTAGATGGTACTGGGTCAATACACAATTCTGACAAGAAACCAAGTCATGCGTCTATGTTACATATTCTTCATCATCCATCCGCTCCCAGGCTCGAATGACAACCTGTAAAGTCGTGTTCAAGAAGTAAAATATATTTTCTAGCTTCGTTAAAATCAAATAATATATAGTCTTTGATGGTAACTTATTTTCGGGCCCCCTTGGTTCTCGGGCCCCCCCCCGCGACCGCGGTCCCCGCGGTCCCCTAGTTACGCCACTGTATCTGATGATGATGATGATGATGATTCAGATATCAGGAAACACCGCCATCACCGCCACAGCCTAAACGGCTGAGACGATCGATCTGAAATTTTTACTACATGTGCACTTTTGGCGTCTGAGGTGCCTTTTTATAAAACCAACCGGAAGTCGCCATTATGAAACTGGAAGTGACGTCATATCTCGAAAACGGCTAGACCGATCGGAATTAAACTAGCGCCAAATGATTCAGACGGTCGTCTTTGTGGAATATCATTAGTTGAAATAGAATTGTACCATTACTGAAACCGGAAATAACGTCATAAAAATGAAAAACATACTGAATCACCTCTTCATGCAATGAAAAAACATATTCAGAAGGCTTATAATGATACATAACATTTATAGAAACAAATTCAAGGTGGCAGTAATTACAGCCGCCATTTTGAAAACCAGAAGTGATGCCATATCTCGAAAACGGCTGGACCGATTAGACCGATTGTTTGAGCCAGTTGTGCTGGACTTGTTGCTTTTCTTTATTTTCTCAATTGTTTATGTGCTTTTATAAGCCTTGCTTTTCCTGATGTTTCACGGCTTTTAACAATTATTAATATTTCACTTTTGTTCCTTTTATTTAACCTTAGTATTTGTTCTACTTCTCTTTTACTTTCACTTGTTCGATGTTAACAAATCTGTGATTGACCTGTTGTACAATTTCTCTAAATAAATCCTTTTAAACATCAATTTTTCTCACCTACTTAGATACAGTCCGCTGAAACCTGTCAAAACATATGGTTCCTGTGTAGCCGGAGCTTTCTACCAATAAAACAAGCAAGTACTTCACATTTACTTTGAAGATCATGCAGAAATTGCAGAGACAAAAGGATGTGATTCTAGCGAAGAGAGAAAGAGTGTTGTCGTCTGTGCAACGTTCCTATGATGCTTTCAAGACACTGTCAGTAAATGAAATCAATTGGTCTCAATCAAGATATGATCTACTGACTAAATTGGAAGCAGATTTCGAAGCGCTGCAAGAAGAAGCTATAATACTAAACTCGCAGTTTGACACCGGTATCGAAGCCATTCAAATCGACTCGGTGCAAGCTACTTTCGAAACAGTACTCTATGCAGCTCGCGATGCGTACCTCGAACTCTTCAATCAGATTCAAGTTCCACCTGTCTCTCTCCAATCAGCACCGCAACAAGTAACTCAGGTTAATTCTTTACCCACTATCAAGTTGCCGGTGTATTCAGGCAGTGACATTTCACAATGGCCTGAATTTCATGCTATGGTCCGTGTCACACGGAGTTGTCCGCCAGAAGTGGCCCCTAATGTTGCAAATAACCGGTTTTTTGTCCACCCCTTAGTCGCTGTGAGCAATCGCGCGGTCTTCCGAGACCATCCCTCTCTCTCGGACAAGGGGTATTCAAAATATCTTAGCGGACAAGTCCTTGTGACACGGACCATATGTTCTCCTCGCTAGTGCATGACAACGAAGTTTTGAACAACGTTCAGAAGTTTCACTATTTGCGTTCGTCGCTGCGAGATGTCGCACTAGCAACTATTAGTAGTTTTCAGATATCTTCTGATAACTACCTTCTTGCCTATAATGCTTTAATCGATCGCTATCAAAATAAACGTTTGTTAGCTTCCATGTACGTACAACAGATTATAGATTTCACACCGGTGAAATCTGGCAATTACTCAAAGTTACAACATTTCCTGCAAGTCCATCGTAACTCGGTAGATGCGCTCAAGGCACTGGAGATTCCAGATATGGCCGACTTCTTGCTTCTGTCTCTTGCGTTGGGGAATCTTGATGCTCAATTGCGCAAGAGCTTCGAGACAAAGCATTCATCTTGTTCAACACCGACATTCAAGCAACTCATCACGTTTTTGGAAGACACCTCTCGGACTCTTGAGTTGTGCTGCCAAGATCAGCATGTTGGCAACCCTGGTAAAGTTCAACCGTTTTCGTCATCATCAAAGAAGGTAAATTCAATTAACTCGCTCCTCATTTCGGACAATCATACTCAAAAGGAACTTGCAAGAAAGACCTCATCGAGTACTGAAAGTCAAACCCTCAGTTGTCCTTTGTGCAAAAGCTCTCATGTTATGCACAAATGTTCTACATACATAAAGCTTTCTTTGAACGACAAATACGAGACGTTGAAGAAATTGAAACGATGTTTCAATTGCCTGGGAAAGCATTCACGAGCCAACTGTCAGTCGAAAAGTTCATGCTTCAAGTGTCAGAGTAAGCATCACCACACTACGTTACACCCTGAAGATGCTTCCAAACCGATTGTTATTCCTACAGATAACAACTCAAATCCTCACGAAGACGCGGTCGTTGCGAATAACCTGTCTTGTCAGGTTGAGAAGACTCCTCTTCAGCAACGCGTTGCACTTCTTGGAACTTTCAGGTGCAAGATACAAGATTCTACCGGACAGTATCAAACTATTCGTGGCTTCATCGACTCTGGATCTCAGGTGTCCGCGATAACACTCTCATGTGTTCGCCGTCTTGGTCTTCAGGTAGATTCTAGTCCTACTCTTTTGTCTGGCATTGGCCAGTCATCTACTCAAGTTCAAGGCAAGGTTCAATGTAATCTCGCTTCTCGTGTCAATCCTGACTTTCGGCTCGGAGTTCAGGCATTAGTTTTGCCTGTAATTTCCAATCATCTTCCATCTTGCTCAATATCTATTGAAGTTTTCGATCGTTATCGGGGATTATCGCTCGCTGACGACAATTTCCATATTCCTGATCAAATCGATTTCCTACTTGGAGCAGATTTGTATCCTGATCTTCTTAGTAGAAACGGAGACGTGGTCATTGGAGGAACTCCTTCAGCTATCAACACAATGCTTGGTTGGGTGGTCTTGGGTTCTGTGTCCCTCTCAGAACTTGAATCACAACCTACATCTCTTTTTGTGTCTACACTCCCCACGATGGATAATATGCTACGACAATTCTGGGAAACAGAAGAACTGCATTTCAAACCTCCACTGAACCCTGATGATCAATAATGTGAAGAACAATTCGTTGCCACTCACAAGCGGGACTCATCAGGAAGATATTCTCTCGCTTTACCTTTCAAGCCTAATTGTTTGCCGCTTGTTTCTATTCGCAAAGCTGCACTTCAAAGCTACCTCAGTTTGGAACGGCGACTCAAACGAAATCCAGAGCATGAAGCTTCGTATCACAAATTCATGAAAGAATATGTTGACCTGCAACATATGCAACCCGCAACAACGATGACGGACTATGTAATTCCTCATCATTGTATCCACAAAACTTCTAGCTCTACTACCAAACTTCGTGTAGTGTTCAACGCTTCGTATCGTGATTCACAAGGTTCAAGCTTAAATCAACAATTGTTCACCGGTCCTAAGCTCCAGCAAGATTTATCGAGCATTCTCATTAATTTTTCGAACTTATCCCATCGCCATTTGTGCGGACGTTCGTCAAATGTATACATAGGCAGATTTTAATTCTACCTGTTTATTTATTTATTTATTTATTGTCAGTTATCACAGAGTATAATACTTGTATGAACATTGTCAATTTTATAAAGTGAAATAAACATAATATTATAATAAGAATAGTATTACAAATACAACCATAAGTACATTTATAATTAAGTTACAAGAGTGATAGGAAGCAGAGCTGCATCAATTATTAAGAGTAGTGTACAAAAACGGTTGTTCCATACTTGTCCTGGAATCAAATAAAATCATAGTTAAAAACAAAGTGAAAAAACAGGTTAAAATTAATAGGGAGTCCTTCTATTAGATAAGAACTCATCGATCGAGTAGAATGAGTTGTCTAGTAGAAAAGTTTTAACTTTCGACTTGAAGTGAGTGTCGTCCTTGATGTCTTTGATCTTCCCTGGGAGTGCATTGTACAGCCTCCTGCCATTCTGCAAAACGCCGACAGACGAAATTCTGAGTCGGCAGAATTCGTGCCGCAGTTCAGAGGCTTGTCTTGTGCGATGGGGAAGGAGCTCGCCGTCGGAGAAGAGATGCAGATTGTTCCTTGTGAAGACGCACATCGCCAGAATGTAAAGGGAGGGGAGCGGTTGGATGTTAAATACTTTGAATCTTGGCCGGCACGATTGCCGCTGAGGGTGAAGCTGGATTTCCGAGTGTTGGTGGTAGGGCATACAGCGAATAATTCTTTTCTGGGCTTTGAAAACTCTGCTACTATCAGTAGATAACCCCCAGAAAATAATGCCATACGACAGGAGAGACTGCGCCTGAGCAAAGTAGACAGTCTTCAAGGTATTGAGGTTGCATTGACGGGACAGGGACTTAATTGCGAATCTGACTCTAGCAAGTTTACACACCAGACTACAAATGTGCGCCTTCCAATTAAGATTATGATCGATCAGAACACCCAAGAATTTAGTATGTGTTACTGTGTTAAATGTTTCGAGGTTGACACTACCACGAGGGGAGAAAGCCATGACGTTTGTCTTCTCTTCGTTGAGCTTCAATTTGTTGGGGCAGAACCAGTTGGCTAGGTCCTTGATGGTTGATGTTAACTCCTTGTCGAGATCAGTAGAATTAGACATCTCAACTATGGCGCTAGTGTCGTCCGCGTACTGGATAGTCGCAAGTATCAGCACATCTTTTGGCGACCTACTCTCGAGTCTGATGTAACTGAGTATGAACTGAATACTGTTACCTATGGATTAACTCCCTCAGCTTTTCTAGCTCAACGAGTTCTTCGACAACTAGTTGAAGATGAAGGAACTCCATTCCCGGCTGCGTATTTCCGAATTGCACCCGATTTCAGCACCGATGCTATATATGTCTATTAAGCCCCTCCCCCAAGAGGCGTGCGCAGTACGCCAGGCCGAGCGAGTACAGTTCTGCAGTTCTGCATACGCGGATATGGAGGTCACATGCAGTTTTTTTCGGTTTTGATCAACATGCAGTGATTGTAAATTGTAACTAAATATCAGAAGATAAATGGAAGTGTGTTGTAAGGACAAGATTCGAAGGTGAAAACTACAGTAAAGAGTGTAATGAATGAATGGGCGAAGTTGTTTGGAATTGCGTAGAAAACGGATTGGTGTGTGCGGAAATCTTGGCTAAGTCTTATCAAATTTTATTATATGAAAAGTTTCGTACTGAAATAATTGTGATTTTTGCTGAAGACTCTTATTTTGTATTTTGTTGAGATTGTGAAATAAAAATTAATTTTTTTGTCTTTGTTCTTCAGCAATTTTTCAGACATTAAACAACTATTGCTGACTGAATTACTCTCCTTACTAAACTTTGACTTTCTGCAGTAAGCCAACGATACATCCGAAACACAATTACAACTGTGACATTTCAGGTTTTGAAAATGTGTTGGTGTTGGTGATAGTGTGTTTTTTTTTAGAAATCTTCTACCACCAAGCCGTTTTATGTGATGTTTTTTGAGATTGACGAATTTATAGAAGTGAATAAGATGTTCCACTTTAAATTAAGTCACAATGATAAGTTTCAAGAAATTTCGAAATTCCTGTCTATGCACTTCTTTTTTAATAATGTGAGTTTAATTAATATCAAGAATATGATATAACTAATATTCTTATTTGATATATTAAGTAATTATCTCAACAAAATAGGTATTCCTAAAAATGTGTCAACTGCTTGCGAATTATTTCATGGTGATGTGCTTTTTAAGATTTAGAAACTATTAGGAATATGACCTGACCTAATAAGTGAAAGTGACCTACCTAATAAGTGACGGAACCCAAGGATATCAGACTCTCTCAAAGTCATTAAAAATAATTGTTATATGTTTGTACATAAAGAAACTGTCTGGATGATAGTTACTTCATACTTATAGAAAAAAAAGTCGCCATATTAAAAGATGTTTTTAACAGCACATAATAATGCAATTTTGTTGGATTACATGTGTGTTCCAAATTATACAGAATACAGAGTCAAAAGTAACAGTAACTTTCATTCTTTCTCTCACTTTATTCAAAATAACACACTGCAAAAAAATTACAAGTGTACTTATCAATGAATAACAATATAATTATGCATACTATCATCGTCCTACTTTATTAGAAATCATTTATATTGATGACTATAATTGATGAATGAATTAAAAAAGTATGTTTTAATAATACCATCGCAATTAATTATCATATTTTAATTTACAATTTTACATTAGTTATAAGGTAAATGTTTCTTGGGAGACAGTACAATAATACTCTAATGTTTTTCAGTCAGAGAGTATATAAGGGGCGTGACTAAGTTGCATGGTGCCGAAATCGGGTGCAATTCGGAAATACGCTTCCCGGCTGCTTCTCGAGCGATTACTTCTCACACGTACATCGACGACATCGTCACTGGAGCGCAAGATCTCGATCAAGCTCGTATTCTACAATCTGAACTTCAAAAACTTTTCTCTCTTGGAGGCCTGGAATTACGTAAGTGGGCAAGTAATGACCTTGAAGCTCTTGATGCTCTTCCAGAGGATCATCTTGAAACCCCGGTGATTTTCTCTCCGGAAGAGCAAGGAATTAAGATATTAGGCTTAATGTGGGACCCAAAATCCGACAAATTCTCTTTCCGTACACGTCCTTTCGATGGTCCTCTGACCAAACGGTCCCCTTTTTCCTATATTGCAAAGATATTTGATCCTTTAGGATTTCTTTCGCCATTTGTTTCTTGGATGAAAATGTTTATTCAGAGACTTTGGCTTTCGCAACTTCATTGGGATGATCCTATTTCTGAAGAACTTTCAAAGAGTTGGAACTCTGCTGTCGCCGACGTCGCTCAACTAACCGAGTTTCGTGTGCCGCGTCATCTCCCAGCTCTTCAAGGCGTCCTTCGTCTGGTTGGATTTTGTGATGCTTCAGAAAAAGGTTACGCTGCTGTCATTTACTTACACTCAACCGTCGATGCATCTTGTCATTGAGCGAGCGTAGCGAGCGTCACCACGGTACTCTTATGGCACTTTCTCTGTGTGTTTGTTTGTTTGTTTGTATTTTTTTGTGGTCACACCCCAGATCAAACCGCTCAAGCAATCAATCTGAAATTTTGTACACATACTAACGTACTCTATGCGGTCCCTGGGATCGTTTTTGAACGGGATCCCGTGATTGGTTCAAATTTAAAAAAAATTATCTTTCGATTGGTTTGTTTTATCAATTTGAAATTTTGACAAGTCATTACCACTAACATTTTACCCAATCATACAAAGTTTCAGCCAAATCCTCCCATTGGTTAAAATTTAAAAAAATCTTTCATATGATTTTTGAAATTTAAACTAGAATCGTACGACCGATCAACTTAAAACTTTGCATGGTCATTGGGACCAACATTATCTGTATTTTTGACTATTTTTAGACTTATCTGTGTTTAAATCCAAAAGTTATTGACATTTTACTAAAATTTTGCGTGTTATCTGTAAAATTTCTCGAAAATGTTGATCACGGCTTCTTCGACTCTTTATAGTTCCAAGGTAGTTAGAGCAGAAACTTTCAAACGTATGAAACTGATATGACCGTTCAACAGATCGTCTAATATTGTTGAGCGAGCGTAGCGAGCGTCACCACGGTACTCTTATGGCACTTTCTCTGTGTGTTTGTTTGTTTTTTTTTGTGCACACACCCCAGATCAAACCGCTCAAGCAATCAATCTGAAATTTTGTACACATACTAACGTACTCTATGCGGTCCCTGGGATCGTTTTTGAACGGGATCCCGTGATTGGTTCAAATTTAAAAAAAATTATCTTTCGATTGGTTTGTTTTATCAATTTGAAATTTTGACAAGTCATTACCACTAACATTTTACCCAATCATACAAAGTTTCAGCCAAATCCTCCCATTGGTTAAAATTTAAAAAAATCTTTCATATGATTTTTGAAATTTAAACTAGAATCGTACGACCGATCAACTTAAAACTTTGCATGGTCATTGGGACCAACATTATCTGTATTTTTGACTATTTTTAGACTTATCTGTGTTTAAATCCAAAAGTTATTGACATTTTACTAAAATTTTGCGTGTTATCTGTAAAATTTCTCGAAAATGTTGATCACGGCTTCTTCGACTCTTTATAGTTCCAAGGTAGTTAGAGCAGAAACTTTCAAACGTATGAAACTGATATGACCGTTCAACAGATCGTCTAATATGTTGAGCGAGCGTAGCGAGCGTCACCACGGTACTCTTATGGCACTTTCTCTGTGTGTTTGTTTGTTTTTTTTTGTGCACACACCCCAGGTCAAACCGCTCAAGCAATCAATCTGAAATTTTGTACACATACTAACGTACTCTATGCGGTCCCTGGGATCGTTTTTAAACGGGATCCCGTGATTGGTTCAAATTTTAAAAAAATTATCTTTCGATTGGTTTGTTTTATCAATTTGAAATTTAGACAAGTCATTACCACTAACATTTTACCCAATCATACAAAGTTTCAGCCAAATCCTCCCATTGGTTAAAATTTAAAACCATCTTTACTGTGATTTTTGAAATTTAAACTAGAACCGTTTGACCGATCAACTTAAAACTTTGCATGGTCATTGGGACCAACATTATCTGTGTTTTTGACAATTTTCAGACAAATCTGTGTTTAAATCCAAAAGTTATTGACATTTTACGGACATTTAGCGTGTTGGCTGTCAAATTTCTCGAAAATGTTGATCACGGCTACTTCGACTCTTAATAGTTCCAAGGTAGTTAGAGCAGAAACTTTCAAACGTATGAAACTGATATGACCGTTCAACAGATCGTCTAATATTGTGTAAGTACACACACCTATATCATATGATTGGTCCCAGGTATATTTTTGTAACTATGATTTTTGAATATTGACTAGGAACATTTTAATTATAAAGGTTCAATCGTTCAACTTAAAACTTTGCATGGTCATTGGGACTAAAGCCCCATTTACACGGTGCAATTTCTTGTACAACTTCTGTACCACACTTTTGTGTCACTTTTCTTGAATGGAAATTAGAACATGTTTTAAGTTCTGTGACAAAAAGTTGCGTCGTGTAAACACAAAATTGTATGATTAATGGGAATGTGACAGAAGTTGTTCAAGAAATTGCACAGTGTAAATGGGGCTTAATACTTTAGGAATATTTGGAGATTTGTATACCTACAAGTCTAACGAATTTCAAGAATTATTGGCTTTTAATGATATTTTCGATAGACATAATTTCGGTTCGAGGTGTTGCGCGTGCCCGTGCTCGCTCATCAACGCGTTACACAGAGCGTTTTCCTAGTGTAAGTATACACACACTTTTATCATATGAGTGGTCCCAGGTATATTATTTTAAATATATCCTATATGATTTTTGAATTTTAACAAGGAACATTTTAATCATAAAGGTTCAATCAATCAACCTAAAACTTTGCACGGTTATTGGGACTAATACTTTAGGAATAATTGGAGATTTTTATACCTACAAGTCTGACGAATTTCAAGAATTATTGGCTTTTAATGATATTTTCGATCGACATATTTTCGGTTCGAGGTGTTGCGCGTGTCCGTGCTCGCTCATCAACGCGTTATACAGAGCGTTTTCCTAGTGTAAGTCTGATAAGAGCAAGAAGCAAAGTTGCTCCCGTTAAAACTTTGACCATACCAAAACTCGAGTTATCAGCAGCACTTTTACTCGCGCGTTTGTTTCAAGACACAATAGCTGCTTTCGATTCTCTTAATTGAGCGAGCGTAGCGAGCGTCACCACGGTACTCTTATGGCACTTTCTCTCTGTTTTTTTTTTTTTTTTTTTTTTTTTTTTTTGTGGTCACAGCCCAGGTCTTACCGCTCAAGCAATCGATCTGAAATTGTGTACACATACTAACGTACTCTATGCGGTCCCTGGGATCGTTTTTGAACGGGCTCTCGTGATTGGTTTAAATTTAAAAAAAATTATCTTTCGATTGGGTGCTTCGATCAATTTGAAATTTAACAAAAACATTGCAACCAAAATTGTACCCAATCATAAAAAGTTTCAGCCAAATCCTTTTATTGGTTCAAATTTAAAACCATTTTTCATGTGATTTTTGACATTTAAACTAGAACTGTATGACCGATCAACTTAAAACTTCGCGTGGTCATTGGTACCAACATTTTAGATATTTTTGCCAATTTTCAGTCTAATCTGTCGTTATTTTCAAAAGTTTTGTCATTTTTAGGTCATTTTATTCCATAATCTTGAAAAATGTATACTAAAGTGTCATCCCTGCCTTCTTTAAGCTTCTGTTCCAAGGCAAGGCCTGTAGAGCAGCCAAGCTATCCACAATGTACAGTAAAATGAAAGCATTTTCATTTCTCCATTTCTCCAGAAATCTCTTGTCACATCCCATACTAAACTCGTAAAATTACAATTAATACTTGACTGATTGGGCTTACAATATGTAAAATTTAATATTAAGTTGGTCTTGATCACCATGCAAAATTTGAGCTTAATGTGAACATTTTTATTGTCGACCAATCAGAAGACATTATTTAAACTTGAACCAATTGGAGGATTACTGCAATTACTGCATCCGATTTTATGCGCTAGCTCAAAAATGCTTTCATTTTACTGTACATTGTGGATAGCTTGGCTGCTCTACAGGCCTTGCCTTGGAACAGAAGCTTAAAGAAGGCAGGGATGACACTTTAGTATACATTTTTCAAGATTATGGAATAAAATGACCTAAAAATGACAAAACTTTTGAAAATAACAACAGATTAGACTGAAAATTGGCAAAAATATCTAAAATGTTGGTACCAATGACCACGCGAAGTTTCAAGTTGATCGGTCAATCTGTTCTAGTTTAAATGTAAAAAATCACATGAAGAATGGTTTTAAATTTGAACCAATAAAAGGATTTGGCTGAAACTTTTTATGATTGGGTACAATGTTGGTTGCAATGTTTTTGCTAAATTTCAAATTGATCGAAGCACCCAATCGAAAGATAATTTTTTTTAAATTTGAACCAATCACGGGAGCCCATTCAAAAACGATCCCAGGGACCGCATAGATTACGTTAGTATGTGTACAAAATTTCAGATCGATTGCTTGAGCGGTTTGACCTGGGCTGTGACCACAAAAAAAACAAAAAAACAAACAAACAAACACACAGAGAAAGTGCCATAAGAGTACCGTGGTGACGCTCGCTACGCTCGCTCAACAACTCACCGAAGTCGGTTGCGTGTCGTCATCCATAGCATCTTTGAAGCCTTTCATTGATGCCTCCGGTGTCATCAAGGTGGGCGGTAGATTGCGATTTTCTTCTCTCCATGAGGACGCTCGGCATCCGATTTTGCTTCCAAAACAAGCCCATATCTTGAAATTACTTTGTGACGAGGACCACAAACGCTCGCTTCACTCAGGACCACAAACTGTGCAAGCATTGATACAGCAACTATATTGGATCACATCTTTGCGTAGCTTGTCGCGTCAAAGAATTCATCAGTGCTTAACGTGTTTAAAATTCCGAGCACGAACTCTTCAACCTATTATGGCAGACCTACCACCTTCGAGGGTGCAAGCTTCTCGAGCTTTTACTCACGTAGGTGCTGACTTTGCCGGACCATTCATGACTAAGTTTAGCTCACGTCGAAATGCAGCACTCTCCAAAGGTTATCTTTGCCTTTTCGTTTGCATGAGCACAAAAGCTGTACATTTGGAATTTGCATCTGATTTATCAATGGATACGTTTCTCGCTTGCTTGGATCGACTAATTTCTCGAAGAGGCATTCCGTCCGATTTATACTCTGACCACGGTCGCAACTTTGTTGGAGCAGCTCGGCAACTTAGTGAAATCTCAGAATTCCTTAATCAACATTACGCTACCTTGGCTGACTCTGTCTCTTCTCGAGTCATAATTTGGCACTTCTCACCCCCCTACGCTCCCAATTTTGGTGGTATCTGGGAGGCCGGCGTGAAGTCAGCGAAGGGACTGCTACAACGCCTCATTTCGGACACACCGCATACGCACGAAGAGTATTCTACTTTGTTTTGTCGCATCGAAGCGGTACTGAATAGTCGACCGCTATGCGCACTTTCCTCTGATCCAGCAGAAAGCTCATGTTACTTAAGCCCAGGGCATTTTCTCGTCGGATCAACGTTGATTGCCCCTCCTGAAGCGCTGGAAATGGATCAAACTAGTCATCTGAATCGTTGGCAACGTGTCCGTCAAATTCATCAATCATTTTGGAAGCGTTGGCATCAAGAATATCTACACACCCAAATGCAAAGAGGAAAATGGCGCAAAGATTGCAAGAATTTAAGCATAGGTGATGTTGTTTATTTCAAAGACACATCATCTAGCCCTCTGTCTTGGCCCATTGGTCGTGTCACTCAAGTCATGCCAGGACGTGACGGCGTGGTCCGCGTCGTCACTATTCGTACCTCACACGGTACTCACATACGACCAGTCAACAAGTTGTTTACGCATACCATGGATTAGTTTGACATCATCTCGTATGATTCCCGTCAAGTTCTCATCTTCTCTATGTGCGCAACGATCTACACTTCATCTACACTTCAACATTGTGTCAAGTTTGCATCTAGTCAACGCATCGACCTTTTCTCAACGTCATCACCATCAAGATGCTAATTCCTGGACCATCTCATTATTATTTATTGCTTTTATCAAGGTTACTTAAAAAATATTCATTTTGGAGGCTGGTATGTTTGAGCCAGTTGCGCTGGACTTGTTGCTTATCTTTATTTTCTCAATTGTTTGTGTGCTTTTATAAGCCTTGCTTTTCCTGATGTTTCACGGCTTTTAACAATTATTAATATTTCACTTTTGTTCCTTTTATTTAACCTTGGTATTTGTTCAACTTCTCTTTTACTTTCACTTGTTCTATGTTAACAAATCTGTGATTGACCTGTTGTACAATTTCTCTAAATAAATCCTTTTAAACATCAATTTTTCTCACCTAATTAGATACAGTCCGCTGAAACCTATCAAACATCGATGCTTTCGCAATTTTTCATGTAATATCACATTAAGCTTATATTAAGCACCAAACACAATTATTCTTAGTAACCAATTCGGAAATGGCATTATTTTCAAAGGAATTAGCCATTGTTGCTCCGATATGTGTTACAAGTTGTGTAATAGAACTAAAAAAAATTGTGATATCCCTATAAAAAACACTCCATGTAAAAATACCAGCCAAGTCACTTCGACTATAAAAAAATATAAGAACTCTAAAAATTCAGCAATGAAAAGTAGAGATATCAAAAAATGGGCCAAGTCAAAACTTAATTTTAAACACAAAATATACTTGGCGCATCGTTTTTTAATGCATTATAGTTATATTATATATATTTAGGTTCATTTGATTTTTGCACTGAGTTGTATACCTATATATACAACTCAGTGGATTTTTGGCACTTCTATATCTAGTGGAGCGGTCGCTCCACGCCAGCCAAGTCGTACGGCGCGCGCACACTCTCATATAAAGGCTGGAGCAAACCCACTTTTACTGTAAGCATCAAAGTGGCATTTTCGGCCTACTGGATCTTAAAATTGGAAAATCTCACATTGTTGCGATATATCTTAATTTCGAGCTATGGCCCACCCTACAACATATACCAAATTTGGGAACAATAGGTTACGCCCTTTGCGCGCTAGAGGGCCGTGAAAACAGTGTTTTAGGGCGGTTTTCATAATAATAATCTCAGTAGTAGTAGTCTCCTGGAATTCAAATCCGGTAACATGGCCACAGCCAAAACGGCTGAACCGATTGATCTCACATTTTTACCACGTGTGCACTTTTGGCGTCTGATTTAACCTTCACCCCATAAATTTTTTGTGCCGCCATTTTGAAACCGGAAGTGACGTCATATCTCGTCAACGGCTTGACCGATCGGAACGAAATTTGCGCCAAACGATTCGGACGGTGAACTATATGCATTATCAGTAGCAAAAGACTAAACATTTTGTTAATGAAACCGGAAATGACGTCACGAAATTTGAAATACATCGATTGGCATTTCGGCAACAAAGATTGATCCGATTATTTTGATATTTTTGTAACGTATGTACTTTTGATATCTCATTTGACTTATTATAAAACCAACCGGAAGCCGCCATTTTGAAACCGGAAGTGACATCATATCTCAATAACGGCTAAACAGATTTGAACGAAACCAGCGCTAAACAATTAAGACGGTCAACTTTATGTATTATCATTAATAATATTTGCAGTTTCCCATACCGAAACCGGAAATGACGTCACACATTTTAAAAATCTTACAAATTTACATTTTGATACAATAAATATACTATTTGAGACGGCTTATAATAAAATTTTATCAAGTTTAAATTATAATTCAAGGGTCAGAGATTTCAGCCGCCATTTTTAAACCGGAAGTACCGTCATATCTTGAAAATTGGTTGACTGATCGGTATGAAACTACCGCCAAACGATTCGGAAGGTCATCTCTATGGAATATGAACAGTACAAATAGAATTTTCCTATTTATGAGACCGGAAATGACGTCATTCAAATTTAAAAAATTATTATAATCCCCTCCTATATAATAAATACGTATTCAGAAAGCCTAAAATGATACACATCATTTATAGATATACATTCTATGTGGCAGTGCAGTAAGTTCAGCAGCCATTTTGAAAACCGAAGTGTTTCCATATCTCGGAACTGGGTTGACTGATTGGAATGAAACCTTTGCTATTCTTCGTGAAAGATCATTTAAAGCAATTATTTAGGACCATACGCTGCTATTCATTAGTGGTAACGAAATTGTAAAGGGTGATGATTTTTTAAAAGAATTTAGTAATTGTTCATTTCATATGTGTCACAAGTTGTTAGAATAAACTAAAAAAAGGAGTGATATCCCCATAAAAAACACTTCGTGTAAAAATACCAGCCAAGTCTCTTCAACTAAAAAAAAAATATGAAATCTAAAAATTCTGCACTGAAAAGTAATGATATCAAAAAATTTGCCAAGTCAAAACTTTATTTGAAAATCAAAAAATACTTGGCGCATCGTTTTTTTTAGGGCATTATAGGTATACTATGTATGTATATTTCATGTATAATTTATAATTGGCTTATACTTCCAAGCTATTTATGTACACGATGCGCCAAGTATTTTTTGATTTTCAAATAAAGTTTTGACTTGGCAAATTTTTTGATATCATTACTTTTCAGTGCAGAATTTTTAGATTATATATACACGATGCGCAAAGTATATTTTGATTTTAAAATTAAGTTTTGACTTGGCCCATTTTTTGATATCACTACTTTTCATTGCTGAATTTTTAGATTTCTTATATTTTTTATAGTCGAAGAGACTAGGCTGGTATTTTTACACGGAGTGTTTTTTATGGGTTTATTTACTGTGAAAGACAGACTCTCTGTGATTTATACAGTTTAATGTGATGGTCAGAGGTGCTGATTTTGGAGAACAGCTGTGATATTAGCAAGTGGGTCATAATACAAGTTCATTATAATCACAAAAAACAATGGCGATTTATAATACTGAACACCAATTTGACAAATACATCTCAATATGTTTAAATGTCAATAACTCATTAATTTATTTTGCAGCTTTGACTGGAATGTTGAAAAATATGAACAAATTGTGGACGTGCAGTGAATTGAGTGAAAATTTCAACTTGATCAGATGATGAATGAATGATGGATGATACATTTTCTTCTCAACTATAAGATAATTTGTATCAACATCAAATAGTATGGTGTTTGTGTCCACTAAAAGCCCACAAATGTGATCAGGGGACCTATTCTATAACTGTCAAATTGCCAATTCTGCTAGCACCTTATTCTCGACTTCACGTTTAGGTATATTAATAGACATAGGTAGGAATCCGAATATTTGATTTCTGGGGTCTATGCTTCTATACTACAGGTTATATACAGAATGCGTCAAGCATTTGATTTTAAAAATAAAGAGTTTAAAGGTAATTTTTTTATCACTGTGTTTTTCAAACTAGACCGTGTGAGCAAAGCGAATGGAAATCACTGCCTTGTATACCTAAGATGAATAGTGTATCCACTGAACGCATTTAACATTGGGCCGAATGTAGATGATTTTGGGCGGCGAGTTTGATTGTCTTTCGATCGCAGCGCTAGTCTACGCTGACGTCAAAGTTTCAACTAGGAAATTTTAATATAATTTCTCATTCAAAATGCCATTTTAGGAACATATTTTGAATTATTATTATATTATTATTTAAATAAAACAACTCTGGTTTAATAAATGCAATAACAAAGGGTAAATAATATAATAAAGGCTAAACTCTATGTAGTTCTCCCATATGCCGCCAGGATCGCGTCGTTCTAAAAAGGTAATATTTTATTCCCAAAAAATGTTACACGTTTTTGCGTTCAGTGGATACACTATTCATCTTAGGTATACAAGGCTGTGATTTCCATTCGCTCTGGTGTGAGTATTAAGTTCTCGAAGAGCTTGAAGACGGTTATTGTGTCCTGGCAATCTTCTGTTTCATGAATGTCGACAATGTAGTGTAGTCGCTGTACGATTTCCTCAGCACCTTAAACGCATGAGATGGAAATATCATTGGAATTATCAAGTAAATTCAGCAGGGGAAATCCTTCATAGTAAAAAATTATACATTTTCACAAGGTAGAATGGGAAACGCACGGTTCTTTAGCGTTTCTTGAGTTTTCTCTTCACATACATAATCAAGCGAGCGGAGCGAGCGACTCCAATTAAAACTTATGGTTCAAATCTCCGTTTTTTATCTGTGTTTTTTGCATTACATTTTAAAGTAACGGATTTGTTAATTTTTTTACAAAAGATTCAATACTATCCAATGCAGAAAGTTAATGATTTTCAGCAAAATTGGTATATTAATTTCATCGGAAACTTGATTTGTAGTGTGTATACTTAGCTTGCCAATATGAAAGAAACTCAACTCTGTGTGCCAATAAAACTGGAATCGTTTGACCGATCACCACCAAATTTTGCATGGTCATTGTTACCAGCATTATAAGTGTTTTTTGACATATCTGTAATGAACTTCAAGACATTTTACTGAAATTTGTATGCATAATTTGAAATATATGTCAAAATTTACGTACCAAATCATTGAGCGAGCGAAGCGAGCTTCTCCTTTTGGCTCTTTTGGCACGGACCTCTGTTTTTTTTGTTTTTTTTTCTTTTACTGACGATATACAGGTCAGAGTTTTCTTCGATCGAGCTGAAATTTTGCACACAAGTACGTAACATTTCTGATTGTTGCAGACCTTAATTTTTTTGAAATCCATTGATTGGTTCAAATTTAAGAAAAATTAACTTTCGATTGGTTGTTTCGATCAAATTGAAATTTTGACAAGTCATTACCCCCAACATTGTACCCAATCAAACAAAGTTTCAGCCAAATCCTCCCATTGGTTAAAATTTAAAACCATCTTTCCTGTGTTTTTAGAATTTAAACTATAACCGATTGAACGATCAACTTATAACTTCGCATGATGGTTGGGACCAACATTATCTGCATTTTTGACAATTTTCATACTAATCTGTGTTTAAATCCAAAAGTTATTAACATTTTACGGACTTTTTGCGTGTTTGCTGTCAAATTCACGGTGACTTCGACTCTTCAGTTCAAGACAAGGTAGTTAGAGCAGAAACTTTCAAACGCAAATGATACTGATCATGACCGTTCAACAGTCGATCTGATATTGTGTAGACACACTTATATCATATGAGTGGTCTCAGGTATATTTTTTGAAGGAGATCCTGTGATTTTTGAAAATTAACACGGAACCGAATAATCTTAAAGGTTCAATCGATCAACTTAAAGCTTTGCATGGTTATTTGGACCAATATGTTAGGATTCTTTTGAGATTTTTATACAAATCTTTGTCGAAATTTTAGAATTATTGGCTTTTAATGACATTTTCGATAGACAGAATTTCGGTTCGAGGTGTTGCGCGTATCCGTGCTCGCTCATCAACGCGTTACTCAGAGCGTTTTCCTAGTTTAATTTTTATCACTGCCTCTTTATTGAATGCGCGTTATACGGAACAGTGAACGTATTCCTAGTTAAGTGATATAATCACGGTCTTCTGAAAATGTCTACAAATTTGCAAAGAATTTCGAATTTCTAGAAGGCTGTGTTACCATGGCAACATATTTTTACATGTAAAACTGCACTTTTCAGATGGAAAAACGTTAAAATAAAGCAGTAAAACCCTCATAGCTGTTCACACTGTTCACAGTGTTTCTGTTCAAATAATTGTATTTTACTAAGTTGTTTCCTGGTATATTATCTTCTTCTTTGTTTTTATTTACATTTAAAAATGTTATAATAAAATATTGCATCTGATACACGCTATAGTAGGTTTTCAAAAAATTCTATAAGTGGGAAAGCTGCCAAATACGCTTTTAAAATTATCAGCATGACTTTTTCCGTATGGTCGCAATATTAAACTGAGAAAAAAACTGTTACTTTGAAGCCATATATCTCGAAAGTTAGTACACGTTGACCACTTTTTCTCACCATATTATGAATCAGAACATAAAAATCTATTTATATGCGAAATTTGAACGATTTCTATACATAAGTGAAATTCGGAGATCCCTCCTTAAAACAATCTTATCTATTGAAGATAAAAACTCAAAATAACGCTTTGAAGACCTATGCGCTTCCGCTACCTTAATGATTCCTTTTAAATCAATTTCGCCAATTGTTTGAAAAAAATAGACCACAAGGACATTTGCAAGATTTAAACTTGATCGCGGTGCGGTTTACTTTCTTCTTTTAAAAATCATGTATGTTATCTGAATTGATCATCACATTAATTGTGCTCAAATTTACTTTAATCTGAATAAAGGTACGAGAGCAACAAAAAGCAACAAAAACAGGACAAAAGAAATGCACTAAACTTCCATCTCCACTCGCTTGAGCTACAGAAGACATTCTAAATCTCTGAACTTACAGCGTCAAATGTCTCCATAGATAGTGGCACAATTCCTCCTGCTGTGACTGTAACTGGTTGATTCGACACAGATATCATGATCCGCATTGACCGCTTGAAGCTCTCCGTTGCATCGAACCAATCACAGCCGTAGACAGCATCTTTCACATCCTCGATCTGAAAGATAGCGAAGAGAGTCACTAGGAAAATGCTCGGTGTTATGCGTTGATGAGCGAGCACCCGTACGCGCAACATCTCGAACCGAAATTTCGTAACGCGCAAATACGCATATAACATCCATATTGAATTGAAATATGGTACTCTCAATCAACATGAAAGTAAACTCAAACCAATACAAATTGGAAATCGAAAAGGATTGGCTGCTGGTAAGATTCCTTGACAATCAAACCTTGTATTATCAATGAAATAAGAGCTCACCTTCTAGAGTAGATGATGCGTTAAAACATCCTTCATGGGATGAACTTTTCGGGCATTAAATTGTACACGCCTTTAAACGGCAGTGGCGGTGAATTGAATTTTCCGATCTCACCCTTATATTTATTTGATGTCGACATCATATCTCGAAAAGGCTGGAACTATCGGAACGATACTTGCACATATTGATTCTGACTAACAGAATAATCTCTCACCTTCTCTGAAAGCTGATCGCACATCCAGCAGTAGATACCGAGGAGAAATGCCGCGATGATGATTACAACAAGAACTACCCAGGTTGCGCCGTCTATAGTTGGTACCTGGAAAATAAAGTGCACGGACGTACTTAATGGAGGGCCCAATTAAAAATCCATAAGTAACATTTTGCCTTTTTGAGTTTGGAGCAATTCCTTGCTAATTAAAATGTGCTAATTTTAATGGAACTAATCTCGAAATTAAAGTAAGGAAAACGCTCTGTGTAACGCGTTGATAAGCGAGCACGGATACGTGCGACACCTCGAACCATAATTCCTTAAAACACGGCAATAATAATATACAAATCGATCGCTAATAAAATGTACATGTATCAATTTCTGGAACAATAAAAATCTTGAAAAATCTTGAATCTTGAAGGCTAGAAGCATGATTCACTAAATTATATAAAAAATAACTGCATTTGTGTCTCATTGCAAGTTAGTAACAGACACACACTTATGTGTATTTTTTGGAGTATTTAGGTGTGTATCAGAGGGATTTATTCCAAATAATAATTACAGAAACAAAACAGATAATTAAACAATACAGATAAATACAGAGATTAAAACTCACAAAATAGGCAACATGACATAATTTAAGAAATAGTATTCAAACAGTTACTTGCCGTTCCGTACAATACCTAGAGCAATTTCCTATTACCCAACACATTGTATTGTAACTATAAATATAACGTATTGACTGAATAAATAAAATAATTCATAAACGTAATTTCATTTATCAACCAACCAACCAATCTATCTCTACAATCAAGCAGACATTTCGCCGGTCTACAAAAAATTTGCTTAGCATTTGAAAGGATTGAAAGTAAGACTGCTTCTTAAAACTTTTATAAACAATAAATACCTACACTATCGGTTAAAATAAAATAAAAACTATAAGCAGGTATTGCTATAACCATACCTATTTAACCGTAAAACGTATTCTCACAATAATTAAGCGAGCGGAGCGAGCGTCTCTACTTGACTCTTGCGGCACTTTCTCTCTGTGTGTGTGTGTGTGTTTTTTTTGTCGCTTCAACCCAGGTCGCAATGGTCAACGTATCGATCTGAAATTTTGCACACACCTTCATCTCATACTAACTTAGACCTGTATAGTTTTTGAGAAAGATCCGTCCATAAATAAAAAAAATCGTGTTTTTCCATATAAATAGCATTGTAGGTTCGAGGAGTCCGTTGCGGCCGCTCGATGCACCCCATTCAAAACAAACTCGGAAGCAGTCAGCTGTCTATAGATTATTGTTAGAATACGTTTTACGGTTCTAAAAGTACTGAAAGGTACTGAAAGTATTAATAGGTCATTGGCCGCAAGAGTCAAGTAGAGACGCTCGCTCCGCTCGCTTAAAAATCCCTTCGTAAATTTTTCACAGCTAATAACTTTGAGTTCATGTTTCAATTGTAAATGGAAACTTCAGAATAGCAACTTACCAAGGAGACATAAACAATTGCCAATGTGAATGACACCGCACAGAACAGAAGTCCTCCAATAATCAATGGTTGAGCATTTTCGACGTAATCGTTAAAGTGTCTGGAACATCATAATTAAGGTCATAACTCAATTCCTATAAAGGCTTAATAAAAGAAAATAAGAAATTATACCTCAAAAGCTCTTGATGATGCTGGATGCATTCCTTTAGACGTCTCTCCATCTCCAAGTCAAGCTCACGCTTCTCTTCATCAGCTTTGTATCGGGTTGGATACCGATGGTCTTCTCTCACCTTCCAAGCTCTATTATTGTCATCGAAATATAATACCACGGAAGATCCGGGAACGACTTCAGCTGGTGTTCTTCTGTCTCTCTTTTCCTTATGCTGATGACGATTGGCCATGATGTGCTCGAGACTCTCAGCTCCTCCTTGACATAACTCCATCACACCTCGCTCAGCTGGTGTTTGACTGTTCTCAGTCTTCTGGCGACGCTTGGCCATAATGTGCTCGAGACTGTCAGCTCCTCCTTGACTTAACTCCATCACACCTCGCTCAGCTGGTGTTCGACTGTTCTCAGTCTTCTGGCGACGCTTGGCCCTGATGTGCTCGAGACTGTCAGCTCCTCCTTGACATAACTCCATCACACCTCGCTCAGCTGGTGTTTGACTGTTCTCAGTCTTCTGGCGACGCTTGGCCATAATGTGCTCGAGACTGTCAGCTCCTCCTTGACTTAACTCCATCACACCTCGCTCAGCTGGTGTTCGACTGTTCTCAGTCTTCTGGCGACGCTTGGCCCTGATGTGCTCGAGACTGTCAGCTCCTCCTTGACATAACTCCATCACACCTCGCTCAGCTGGTGTTCGACTGTTCTCAGTCTTCTGGCGACGCTTGGCCCTAATGTGCTTGAGACTGTAAGCTCGGATTTTCAACAGTTTATCGCAGAGTACTTGTAACTGACTCATCATGTGCATGATCCATGCGAATGTAAGTACTTGAATGCTGACTAGCAATGCACCAGCCATTGCCCATGACCATACAAGGTACAAAACCGCTACATAACGATACGGATAGACTGACTTATCGAATGGGAAATACTGCCTGCAACAAATATCATTAACATTTCAACATCATTTCTCTTCTCTTCACACTCATATCGTAATATCGATTGTATTTCAACTTACAGGGCTAAAAGTTTGCCGTCGTCTCTATCCACAAGGAATACAGCAATTCCATATATGATAAGAAATAAGTAAAGAAGAGGCAAGAGTCGCTTGATAAGAAATCCAATAAGTTTGGCAGTCTTCCTGACCATTGCCCGATGCCTTCTCTTCTCGCATGAGTATTTAAAATTGATATCCTCCAAAGTCGTCAACAAGTCTCGAGCTCTGTCTGGTCTCCAGTAAAAGCTGCCAATATGTACCATACAGAGTGTAATGAAATCCAAGTAGTATATCAGTCTTGGTAGTTCCTGTATTGTGATGTTGTTCCACTCGAGGTATATATTGATGGGAACTTGGAATACCAGATCGAAGAATTCTACCAGTAATAAGATACGGGGAATGATGTAAACAATACGACCGAGAAGGTTCTTATTGACCTTGGATGAACTCACCATACCTGGAGAAAACGTTACAAGCATTAACTTTCAGATCACGAAAGATTTCACTTAATTCCTAATTAATTGCATTTCCATTTCAATTAACTCTCGGACAAGATTTACAGCGAATAATTTTGAGCTAGATTCGTTATCGTCTCAATCTGTTCAAACGTTGTCAAAATATGACGTTATTTCTGGTTTCAGAATGGCGTTTTTATATGCTAAATTGTATTTGAGAAATATCAACTATTCTCAAAAGTTACTTCAAATTCTGTTGGCATTAGTCTCAACGATAGCATTTCCATTGATACAAATTGATATATCCATCTGACACTTCAGTACGTATTTATAAGCACGTACATAAAATTGTATATGTTTAAAATATGCTCTATTCCTACTGACCCATATGTTAAAACCCGACTCGAACTATTGTAACAAATTATTCTGCAATTATGCTCTTTTGTGCTCTATAAGTATGTGTTTGTGTGCTGTTTTTTTCAGTAAACAGCTATAACGTCAATTATTGTCTTCTGTATTGCCATTCTCACTGCATAACGAACCTAGTTAATAGGACAAAAAGGGCACCTATGTAACCCCACACTGACCATTCGGCCCCCGGCAGGTAAATATACAATAAATAAATATAAAGTCTCACTTGCACCCTGTATAGCTGGGTTCACATAGACCGTTTTTCCGTTTTGCGTTTTCCGTTTTTTCTCATTGAACATCTCCGTTTTTAGTAGGACTGTCCACATAGAGCGTTTTGCGTTTTGCGTTTGCGTCTTCTACAAAAACTTTTAAAGCACCTTGATCCCCACCTGGTTAAAACTTTACTTTTGAGATGTCAGGAGGCCGTGGAAAACAAAAAAAAATCTTTCAACATTATTTTATATCTGTCAGTGACAGTTTGTGAGTATTAAGATGGGCTAATATTCTTCACAGGTATGTAATTTTAAAATAATGCATCTAGTGTCAGATCGGCCATGTTATTTGACCATGTGACGGAGTCGTACGTGATTGGATATTAAAAGTTTTACGTCACTTCCGCCGTGCGTCTTTTTAAAATCCTCATTTTTTAAAATCCTCATTGATGTTTATGCGGCGCGGCCCCACCAATGGACTGCCACCTTGACGCGGTGGTGGGGCTTAAGGGACCGGCTCGCATAGCGAGTTGGTCCCAACCAAGTGCAGTCCAGGGTCGGCCTAGTCCCATGCCCTCCCTTGAATTTGCGGTCCCCTCGGGCCGGCCTCCCCCCTCGAGATGGTGATCCCCCTGAAATCGAGTCCCACCGGCCCGAAGCCTCCCCCTCCCCCCGGTCCGTCCCCATTCCGGCCTGGCCTTCCCACCAGTTCTGGACTCCCCCGGATCGGGCCCGCTAGGTCGACCTCTCCCCATGTCCTCCAATTATGTTCAACAAAGTTAAATATAAAATTAATGTGCGCAATATAACCTCGTCGTTGACGCGCCGTTAAACCAAACTAATCTAATCTAATCTAATCTAATCTATGCGGCGCGGCGAGAAGAAAATCCGTGTGCGGCGGGCTTGTGATTGGTCAAGAGAAAAAACCGGAAAACGCAAAACGGAAAAACGGTCTATGTGGACCCAGCTTATGTGTATTTATACTGTCACTGTTTTTTGTAATATTCAAAAGTTCATGTTATATTTGTTCCAATAATTGCAATGAAAGTCCAGTTTATTTTTTTTGCGAAGTGATCAATGTAGTACGTTGTATATAATTCAATTAAAATGAAGATACCTTTCTTAATAGATATGAATAATACCTACGAGACACGAAATATTAAAGTTAGATTTTTTACTTTGCATTTGAAATTCTTTATTTTAGCCCTCGGGCTATTTCAATGGAGTTTTTAATATACGGAGTGTCTATTCGTCCGGCCAGTTTTGAACTACTATACCGATTTGCGACATAAAAAATGGTCACGGCATTCAAGAAGGCGTCAAGTAGGCGGTGGGCGAAAAAAGTTCAAAATGCATGATGAAGTTATAATTTAGCAATTACACATAATATTACAGGATGTTTGGCAGTGTTTAATTGTGATTTATTATTTGTATTGTTAAAATAAGCCATAGCTGTGATTTGAAGTTTGGGGATTGATTGTCTAATCCAGTAGGAGTTGAAAAAGCAGTTGTACCATGGACGCCGTAGTATTTCCGCAAGGGTGGAAGTGCAAAGCAAGTAAAACTTATTGCCACGGATTAAAGGGGGGTGTGGGGGGCTTGCCCCTCAATATTATAAATATAAAATAATATTCGAAATAATCAAATGCCTTATTTTCCTCCCTTTCCCTTCCCGGGAAGAAGTAAACTGAAATTAATGTAATTTTTTAAACTTGCCGCCATGCCGACAATGTCGGTAAAGGAGCTCAAGGTTAGCGATGGCCGGACGAATAAATGTACTATTCGTCCGTCTAGCCGGACGAATATCCCCAGGGTTAAATATATGGGTACTTTTATTACACTCATACATGCAATATTACCCATTTCCGATATTTCTCTTACACGATCTCTATAATAATACACTTTAATTCTTATAATCTTAAATGACATAGACATAATATGATATGTCATACATAGATATATGACATATGACATATAGCAGTCACATTTACCATTTATTTTTCAATAATGAATGAAGATAGCTGACTATGAAATAAGTATCTACCTGACCAAGAATTCAAACTGTATTCAAATATAATTTCAATGAAGATTGTATCTTCGATTGTGTCGTGTGATTTTCGTATGTTGACTTTACCAAGTAAAAAGCAAGTTACGACATGGACTGGGAGGTGGCCTCTAGCCTAGATGGATAAGGGTCAAGGTCAACTAAATGACAAAGATACGGCGTGAATGTCAGGGAATGTAATTGAAGTTCCACAATAATTGACACAGTTTAAGCTTTTGAAATCACATTTTACTGGTTTTCCTGTCATTTAAGAGGGCTAAGTAGTGAGCGTGGTCTTGAAGAGTTTTTTAATCGATTTTTATTAATATCTTTTTCCAATGTAATTGTTAACAAAATAGGGCTTTGTACGCGTCTTCAGAACTGTTCAATGAAAATAATTTCAAAGCTTGGAATAAGTTATTAGTTTTATTTGTCCAACAGATGTTTAGTACCATAATTTTACTAATTTTTGGGCACTAAACATCTGTAGGACAAAGTAAATCTAATAAACCATTCCAAGCTATGAAATTATTTTTATTGAACTGTTCTGAATACTCGTACAATGTCTTATTTTGTTAACAATTACATTGGTAAAATATATTGATACAAATCGATTAAAAACGCTTCAAGGTCAAACTCACTACCCAGCCGTCTTAATCACCTACTTAATTTCACTCAACGGCTGGTGTGTTGGATTTTTTTGTCTGGAGCTTAACGTCGCACTGTTCTGCAGCGAGGCTAATGGCGACTGATGAATAATGATGATGTTGATGATGATGATGATTGGGAGATGATGGTGAAGAGTAGGTAAGGATGGAAGGTGGGAAGGAGGCGGTCGTGGCCTATTAGTAGGGTACCTTCCCAGCATTTGCCTGTCGACTGAGGGAATACCACGAAAAAACCCCAATCAGGAAGGACGGTCACGGGAATCGAACCCGGGCCTCAGGAATACAAGTTCAGAGCGTTACCACCCAGCCAACCTGTTCCGTTTGGTGTATTGGATACCTCGGTTCTCGTCAGATCACCGAGGCTAAGCAACATTGAGCACGGTCAGCGATTGGATGGGCGACCATTCAACTCTGCCTTGTCAGGTTGCTGCCGTTGGGCCAGAGAGACTGGAGTGTTTAGGGGTTTGTGTGACGACCTCCCTCCACTTGTTATCAGTCTCTCGACGGCACGGGTTGTGGAGGCCCGTGCTGTGAATATTACACCGTCATTCGTAAAATGTAAATAACTTTTCTAATGAAACGACCGATTAATCTGATTCTGAATATTGACGATATCCCGAATATCCCGATGACCATGCAAAATTTGACGTCATACTGTTCCAGTTATAATTTTCAAAAAATGTACATGGTCATAATATTTGGAAAAAAAAACTGTATACGAGGCCTCTCTTATGACATTAATGTGAGTGAAAAATTTCAGATAGATTGGTTGAACGGTTTAAACATAGAAAAAGCCATAAATACCGTGGTTAAGTTCAATTAATTTTTAAAATACTCAACAGTCATGTATCGAAATTATTTCTCAATATTTGGAAGTAATTGAATTCAATTGTTGGAAATCTATTAAATTTAAAACAAGTACTAGTCTGAGCTGACTATGTACTTCCTCGGCCAGCGATTGTGGAAACTCTTTCCTCTGCAAAAGATTCAAGAGATTCCTGGATCAATAAATTCAAAGAAATCTTACCTATTTTGTCCATGAACTCGAGCACTGGTCTGCAAATGTGAATCTTCTTCTTCTTCTCCATGGCGAAGAAATTCCTATCTTTTTACTTTCTGGAACCTGACAACAGCCCTTGTCTCCTACTGCTACTCACTGTACAAGAGAATATACCTCAGTTCAAGTTGTTTGTTACATCGACCACCCGATTAATAATGTATAAAATTGTAATGTTATTCAATTCTTCAAGGAATTGTCACAGTAGTATTTGGGTCGATATTGTCTAGAGGTACAACACGAGACAAATCGAACACACTTCAAGATTCAAGTCTAATTTTTGTTACAAATTGAATAATACAAATTGTAACATTTTACATAATAAGTATAATAAAGTGAAAATTTTTAAGAGTCTACGATACTTGATGAAATCCATGTTTTATGAAGCACAAAAAGGCGGCCCCTACTTTTTTCTAGCCGGCTTTACCGATTGTCTTCAAAATTCCACAGATTATAGATAAATAATACATCGGTGCCTCAGTGCGCCAAAAGTGTTATTTTTTGTTTTGTATTTTCAGGGCAGAGGTGCCAAAAGGACACATATATTGCTCATATTGGCACCTCCTCAACACGAGTAAAAACATTTGTTATAATTTTTTTAATCACTAGAGGCACAGATTTACTCTTTATCTCTGTGCCGTAAAAATTTGGAGACAAACGGTCAAGCAAAAAAGAAAAATAGGGCCCGCCTTTTTCTGGTTTTTTGTGGTTTTCAATATTTGAATTAATATGCTTACTTCACAGCGGTATATTATGCAACATGCAACACACGATTAAATGTCACAAATGTCAAGTACAACTCAGAGCTTATGCATTTTAATGCATTTTTAGGATATTTTTTACATAAGAATCGAAATTTTCTGCGAGTAATGTCGACTCTTGATTTCAACAGTGTCAAGAATTCTTGTTATAAAAAGACTTAATTTTTAAAGTTATCTAAGTTCTATAATAATTATTCCCTCTCCTATTTTATACACTTTTTTCTAAGTACCGTTACAAAGAAGTTTTTAAAGGATGCTCAGCAAAAAAAACGTATAAAATAAAAATTAATGAGAGTAAGGATAAAATGTGAAAGTTCTTATTGAAAACACGGCGTTGGAAAAGAGATATAATTATTGGGATATCGTATTTCGATTAAGACTTGCTGTGTTGCTGTTTAATGAAGGCTTCAGTGGTGTGGGGGATGAGGTTGTGGGGGGGGGGGGGGGAGGAAAGGGGTGAACTTTAATCGGAGAGAAAATAAAATTGTTTGCCTCAAGCAATGAGGGAGAAAAATTATAATTTTCTTATGACGGTATTAGAAAATGTAAATAAGTTTATGTTTAAAAGCTAAGTTCAGGTTTATTTGGTACTCAATATTTATTTAAATATGTTTTTCTATTTTATAAATAAAATTCTATTTTCATAATACCTTTTACATTTTCTTTGTATTATAGTGAAAGCATGTTATTGTACTGTATTATAAGTTTGTTATAATGAATAACTAATAAGCTATGAACAGTTCATAATATTACCAAATTTAGAATTGTAGAAATTTACAAATGTTTATTTCAGTTACATATTTCTTTTATTCTTCCACATTAACATAGTATTTGAAAGAAAACATTGTAGTCTCTTATATGAATTGACGCAGATATACTTCCTATCCTACGTCTCCCAATAAATGGAATATAATTAATGAAAGCTCTTTCAAAATCCAGGAACTTTTGTCTGCCTCTTTTAAAGCTTCGAATTCTTTGCGCTTTTACCTTTCAGTATATGAAAGTCATAATGGTTATTTTAATAAACTCTCTTCTCTATTACTCTTTCTTAGCAGAGAAAATCTCATTAAAAATAAGTTAGATTTTTCAATAACTTTTAACGACTGTAATGGAAGATAGTGTTTTCAGATATTACTTGATTATCGAATGATATTTAAACCGATGAGATCACAGCTTTCTGAAATTAAAAACAGACTAGCGATTTTTAATGATGGCAATATAGTTAGGGATCATCCGTTAGGGGAGGTTGTAAGAATTCTTTAAGGGGGAAGGAAAAGAAGGGAAAAAAATAAATTGAGAAAATAAGATCGTATTTTTTAAAATACAAATCAGTGAAAAATATCCGAGAGCACGTTTTAATACACCTTCTAGGATTCGATGAGAGGGAGCGTTTGTCAAAACTAACAGCTAAAAGAGGAAGAAAAAGAATAATAACAATATTGTGTGTGTGGGGGGGGGGGGGGGGGGGGGGGGGGGGTGTTTCCTACGTCTCGTCAGTCCTATAGGAAATGAAATTCTAATTCAAACACAATATTAAAACTATTTAAATTTATCGTCGATATTAAAATTGTTTTTTTTATTTTATATAATGAAAATTGAACAGCAATTGAAATGCTGATTACAATAACCTACTTTGAAAGTTTTATGAATTATCGATCGCACAGCTTCTCGATTTATTTGCAAAATAAAATTAATGCAGAAAAATATTTAACGTTTGAATTAGATTTATGACATGACTTTGGAAGTTTTTACGTAATATTGAAATGTTACATGATTTGTCATAGCGACACCCAGCATTAATACATTCTCTTATCATTGGGACATCTTTTAAGCCAGGTGAGCATGATTGGTTAAGATTATAATTATATCTTTCTTCATACAGGAATTACATTCTTTTGTTAAACACTATATTTTGTATATATTTCTATTGATATTATAAATTAAATAATAATATTGCATTCATACCCTGTTGTGGTATATATATTTTTTTTAAATTTATTGTAGAAAGTTTATAGCACTAATTGCACCATGTCCCGATAAAGTTAGCGGTAGGATTTATCGGCTGAAACCATGGCAACAGCCTTTAGGCTAAAGTGAACTTTATCTTACTTATCGGGACATGGTGCAACCAGTGCTAAGAGAGAGAAACAATTAAAATTATGAAAAACATAAATCAATGCGGAAATGTGGAATTTGAGATACAACAAAGAATATAAATAATAATGGATCACAATATAAAACATACAATTTTATTTGTTAATAAACTTAAAAAAATCCCCATCTTACTGTTGTCAAAGGTGAACATCCAGCACTCGCCGCATCCATACATTCCCTCACAGTAAAGCTAAACTCATCCCCCTCCACCCTACATCTATACAACACCGGCTCCGTATCAACACAAACATAATAGAGACTACAGTCACTCTCATGCGGCAGTCTAATCGTCACTCCATCAGTCACAGCAACCGGACAAGAATCACAACCAGCCTCGTCCGGAGGGTAGCAGAGTCGTTGGGTGTAACTGAACTGATAGTCCCCAGAGCAAGCGTACAAGACTTTGGAGCCGTTGTTGCAGAGGTAGTACCGGTCGCAAAGACTTTCGTGCGGTAGACGGACTGGAGTGTCTGGGTCATCGACGGCAGGACATGAGAATGGCGGACCCACAGGTGGTTCGGTTGGTATTGGGGTTGTTGTAGTTGGAGGTGCAGTAGATTCGGTTGGAAGTACGGAGGTGGTCGTTTCGGTTGGAAGTACGGTAGAGGTCGTTTCTGTTGGTAAGTCACTCGTGGATTCCGTTGTTGTTGGTGGTTCCGTTCCCGGAGTCGTCTCTGTTTCTGTCGTCGGCTCCGTAGTAGTAGTAAGATACGCAGTACAGCCAGAAGATACGGGGAAGTCGCAGACGTTTATATTCGGATTCCACCAGAGACCATCTGGGCACTCTCGGAGTATTGGAACGCCGGCGCTACATGCGTAGTAGAGGGTGCAGTTGGTAGGGTGCGGGTGGAACTCGTTTCCGATACAGTCCGGCTCCTGGGCATATGCGACAGATGCGATGGAAGCGCAGAGGAGAGCGACGAGGATGTAGAGAATGTTCCCTGGAAACATCAGAGGCATTGTTTTCACATTCAACGTCGGGCATGAATATTGAGGTTACATTGATTAAGGATACACAACGATGAGGAACTTATTGTTAAGAGGTCTCGGCTAGTAACGGGCAGTGCGCGGTTCAGTAAAATGGTTTTTATAATTGTTTGTCTTCACACTTTAATATTTAAAAAAATCAATGAGTAACGAAAGTGTTAAATATGAATTTAAAATAATCGTATTTCACATTTTGAGGTCATAATATGCTTCAGAGACTAGCATTAAAAAAGTGAATATAAAATGTGAGTAGCACCTTGATTTAAAAATAAAATATATGTAAGTGTTAGAGAAAACTCCAAGCTTCATATGAATGTTCACGAAACTTTCGTAGAGGTTGTTAAATGACTTTGTGCTTCGCAAATTAACAATCACTTATTGCTAATGATGACTAGTACACAAAAGATAAGAGTATTCATGTTTACGATTTACCGCTCCTACAATACGAATATAATAATTATTGTCGCCGCAGTAAATTTTCTTGAAGTCGACTTACCTGTCATGGTTGAAAGTATTGAATCTCTTATCCACCAGAACCAATGGCTTATAACAATCTGTTTACTTCATCTCAAGACCACACTTTATATAATCGTATTGAACTTTATCAATACGTCAATTCCAACATTCCATTCCAATAGTCAACAATGACGTGAATGGATCCATGAATGGATGTTATCATAAAGGAGCAGAAACTGTTTGTCATTAGTAATCAGTTAGCATCTACAGGACGCATGCTATTCTCTAAAGTAAACATACTTTGGCGTCAACATGATAAGCAGCAGTGGGCCTTAAACAAATTCTATTGTTTTTTGTCGATTAATTTGGCGATTGAACTACATTCTCAAGTATGCAATGATAGATTACATTTGGGTTATTTTATTTCAGTAGGTGACGAAAGTAATCGATAACCTAGGTTTTTTTCATATTGTTTTACAGAGCAGTAACAAATTGTTACTAACATATGTCAAGCATTTTAAGAAATTATGTAGTGAAATGTGAAAAAAGACCAAAGAAGAGCTAAATTTCGCTAAATGATTGTTTTTATTTTATTACGCAAAAAATTAGAATTCACCGAAAAGTTTTTTTAATTTTAAATAAAAGAATTATCATGATTTTACATTTAATAACCATCTATTAAACTTTATTTTGTATACCTTTTTGATATTTTCGCTAGATAGCAGCAGATAAGGCATTGACATTGAAGGATATGTAAACTGTTTCTCCATTAAGTTTTACCATTCTTCATCACTCATCATCTCCATCCTAATAATCATTCAAAATTTATAAAAACAAAACAAAGCCAAACCAAAGTTTTTTACTATGATATCAGAAACGCATTCACCCCTGATAAAAATCACACATTATTTCTGCCCCTACCTTATAAACCAACAACTCTTTTGTCCAAACAAAATGTCACAAAAGAACATTAATAATTCTGACATAACCACGATAAATAAGCAATGGACACCTATCAAGGACTTTTAAAGACCAGTATCACTTATCAACCCCTCATAGTCTGGAACGATAGAGGGGGTTGTTTGACAACACTTTAGGGGTGATTTTCTTGTATCGTTAATACAATACTTTTTGTTAGGGGTTGATAACAATGTCATGGCGCTCTTAGAGGACTTTGATTAATGTAATTTTGTTTGACCTCATCAAGTTAATATTAATTATGTTCATATTTATATGGGGGATGATGCTTTTGCATGGTGTTCTACTTCGGAAAACCCTTGTAAAATGTGAAGCAAAAATTGTATGAAGCGTTTAAATGTACAATATTTAGACAGTGAATCAGTTAAATCAGAGATCAGTTAAATAGCAAATAATAGAATATTTACAAACCATTGAATCAATTCATCTCATTATTTCTTGCGTAGTAAAACGCACATTTTGTGTGAAATTAGATCAGTCGTAAGTCAGGCTGAAGTTCATTTTACATCAAAACAGTCGATATGTTTATCAAATTTGACTGCAATTCAGAAAAATATGAAATAATCGACCGTGTGTTAATTTATTGACTTACGGAATTCCAGAGATAAATATTTATGTTTTATTAAATTGTCCAATAGGCAATAGTCGGCGGTATGGTTCTAATGTAAATTCTGGAGACATATTTCCTATTTCGTCATAACTTTTGAACCATTACAATTATTTTAAAAACATCATAATGTGATATAAAACATTTGTGTCCAAATGTTAAAAAATTACAAAAAGTAAATTTTGCCTATTTTTACACTTTAGCGGCAAGCTTAACTTTAAAATCTGTATTTATAAAGCGGTTCTTAATAATTCTAAAATTGACTTAGAATTAACAATGTAAATTCTTTTAAACGCGTTGTAAATTATTATTTGGCATTGTTCAAAGATAATACGGTATTTATTAATTTGCAACTAGTGGCTTTTCGGTACACGCTCTATGATGTTTTTGTGATGTTGGCCCCCAAAAGGGCCGTTTGTCACTACGTTTCGGCAGTCGTAGCGCTGCCATCTTCAGGTGCTGACAGCCTTCACCTGAAGATGGCAACGCTACGACTGCCGAAATGTAGTGACAAACGGCCCTTTTGGGGGCCAACATCATTAGAACATCATAGAGCGTGTACCGAAAAGCCACAAGTTGCAAATTACGATAGCTTTTAGACCCTCAGTCAATTTATTTATTAATTATTATAATCTTTATAATCTATCTCGGGGTAGAGCCAAGTCTTCAAGTAAAAGATTAAGCAGTGCGTTTATCTCAAGAATCCAGCCAATAATCAGCCCCCGCCAATTTGACCATGTGATGGAAAATGCCCCCCAAAACACTTACTCCATTCAATGAACCATACAGTCGATTGCTGGACAATAAGACGCAATACACAACCCTGTGAGTCGTGGGTGGGTGGGTGGAGGGGGTGACCGCAAACCCAGCTACCGAATTAGCGTAATTACAAGCACTTAGTCCAACTACCCCCACTCCTACGTGATTTTCTTTGTTGCTGTCCTGCCGAGCTTGTACTCGGTTGAAAACCACAGAGTCAAGAGGAGCTAACAACAGAAATCCTCTTTAAGGGCTTAGTGAATCTGGTGGAGATATTCACATATTCGAGAGAAGTCACTGTGAACGTTGAGTGTCAGATCTACTAGGCTACTCGATGTCGGCCTATGTGCTTGTGTTCTAGCTGCGTGATGACTCAAGAGTGGTAATAAGGTGATACTAGCGCTCGGCCGTTTTAGCAAATTGAGAGAGAAAAATTGTTTCATAAGTGGGTGTAACTTTGGTAAGATGTTCAGATGATCAGTCTGATTGTATATTAGTAGCAATTTTTCATTTTTGCTTCGTGCCTTATTAATTAGGCGCTGGTTATTCAACAAAACCGCGCAAAACTATGAAATTATGATTGGAGACCAAATCCGTTAACCTATTGATATCAAATTTTAATCTTGATTAGATAAAAGACGATCGTAGGGTTATCACTTGGCACATTTTTATATAAAATTCCATATAGCACCCAGCGAGACACGAAAATAGAAAAATTTTCACAAAAAATCAACTAATTATAACTAATTAACAAAGCAAAAAAATCAAAATGTACGAATTGATAACCTTAAGTTGATCTTGATCAACTTGATCAACTAGAACTTGATCATCTAATCAAGATTAAAATTTCAAATCATTTCGTCAACCCTTTTTGTCTCCAATCGTATCTAAAAAAGTGCCTGGAACATGCGCTTTACCTCGGAGGTCCGATGTATATTTCTATGATTTTTTAGGTGAGCTCAAAATGAAGAGTTCTTGAACTTTATTTTAACTCTTCCTTCCTTTAATCATATTTTGTAATAGCACACTAGTCATTGTGTAAAATAATACTTTAATAAAACTGTATTTTGTTGACTTAAGGCAAATTGCAATTGATTACATCATTCTAAAAGTGTGCAATGTAAAATGTTGATGGTGAGTGTTGATGATCTGAGAGTGTTTTTTATTTTATTGTCATTTGTAATTGAATTTAGTTGCCCTGCCGACATGCCATTGTTGGTTTAGCGGGCTACGTTGAAATGTATTTCATTTATAATAAATAAAAATAAATGAAAAAATATAATATTTACTTCCGGCCTTCTACTTCTAAATTACAGATATGTATTTGTTGCAGTTGATAATGAAGATTTTTTGGTATCATTTTATAAATCTTAATTTTAATTATCTAGAACTTAATTGTTAATGAATGGCTAAAAGAATGTGCTCAACTGAAATATGATCGCTCACACAAACTCTAGACTGAGCAAGTTGGTTTGGCGACTAGGAGGCTCGAATCCAGCGACCTTTCTTCTCGAATGAGGTTTTTAGGGGTTTCCTTCAGACGAGAGGAAAATTCTGAGATAGGCACGATCACCTACACAGCCGCGTCATCTCCTTCCATCATTCCTTTTCGTCATCATCTTCAATCCCTTTCATAATCATTTATCCGTCACCAATAACCATTAAGAAGCATTATAAAATAATTGTTACATATATATATTCATTGCTCAATATGCTGCGTTCAAAATATTCTAATATCGTCCATTAATATTTTAATGTACCAAATGAACCTTTATAAAAATCATAAGTAGTTTCTTAAATAAAACATTAATTATTTAATAACGTCAGATAAATAACATCAAAGTAAAAACTGTAAAAAATTGTGTCTTGATACAAAATTAAAATTAACTTTTATTAAACGCGTTAAATTCTCCATAAAGATTAATTCACGCAGCATGCAAGATTCTCATTAAAATGTGTCATCCACAGAGTTTTTATCATCAGCAGCTAATCGTTTACACATCAAAGAAGTGTTTCAATATATTCAGGCAAGTAATTCGCGAGTGAAATATTATTCACTCAAGGTACTTTCTCAATCGAGACTGTTAATTGGATTTTTGATGACTTTGTACAAATTGTTTAATTTTTTTTATTAGAGGCTATTAACGTTTGTTTTTAATTGAAAGGCGTGGAAGTGACGTTAAGTGAATTCTTTCAAAGTACTTTTAAATTCAATCTTAATTATTTCGTCTTAGGAGCCTGTCGCACGCAATTTCAGGATTTAGTACAAAGTTGTTTTAGATTATTTTTTATGGAAATAAAATGATTGAGATCAGAGCTGACAAAAATTCAAAACTTATTTACTATTCAATATTAACTCATTTCTAAGATGCAATGATTTTTTATTGGAGCTACAGATAAAAATATTTAAAAATATATATATGTGCATCTATTTTCAATCCTTGAGTGAACATTTTTAAAATTACGTTGTATTTGTCGTTAATATTCACATCCACGCACAGTAAAATTTCAAGTACAACACGTAAAATTCTTGTGCCCCTGGCAAGCATTTTTCTGCATAATTTTTTTTTTATTTTCAAAATTCAAACCATCAACGAAAATCTCCTATAACATTTAGGACGAAAAAAGTGTGAAACAAGTTTAAATAACTTCTTGGTTTCATCCCTACCTTAGTGAATGACAAAACAATGAGCATACAATTTACAAGTATAATCCACCCTTCAATTCCTCAAGGCAAAATAAAAAAGAATACCGCACTCTTTGACTCGTATAATATGTGTCAAACGCATACTCTGTTAGACAATTTAACCCTCACCACTCACAAAGTACATTCTAGTCGGTTTTTAAAAATCACTCAAGTTAAACGTCACAAACCATTGTCAATGATAAGTTGGATATTTTTCTTCTTCATTTAATTTCACTTGGCGTGACATAAGCTTAAAATATACATCACACAAGGTTAAGGGGGTTGAGTACAGCTTTGGAATAATATCTCGATCATCCCTACGCTTATACCCTCCCGTCATACAACGGAGATCGTACAGTGGTATACCAGCGCTCCGTTGTATGGCGGGATGGTATAAGCGTAGGGATGATCGACACATTTTTCCACGACCCTACACGTTAACCTAGGGATATGCGATATGCACCGTGTTCTTATTTCAAACATTAACTTATTACATTTTGAGGGTGTCACTATTTCTATTGAGATATAGAAATTTGCTATCAAAACAGTAGCTAAAAAAACTTGATATCATATTTTGATAATATTTTAGTCAAGTAATTTAAAAACATAAACTAATGCGGATATCATTTAATTTTATTTCTATATAAACATTGTGATTAATTTTCCTTCTCTTTTTGTCTGATAATGAAGAATAATAATACAGTTCATCAGAACAGTAAAATAAACTAATCGCATTTAAGCTTAGGAAAAGAAGGCCAATGATAGAACTGTGGTTGTATGACTTTTTTTTATAGGTACTGTAGAAGGCAAAACCCTGTATCCAATGCTCTTACCTTGCTAGAAAGCGATGACATACACTAAATAGACATGTCAAAAGAATTTTATGCAATGCTGAAGGCTGATTTTAGGGGTTCGCTGTATTACATCTACCACACGAAAAGAGGGTGGTTTTATGTTAGGCAACCACTTTGACAATGGATTTCGTAGTAAGTAAACTTTTAGGGGACGAAAAAAGGATTCAGAAAAGTCGGGAAATAATTTTCCACGTCGCCGTTTCAAATCATGGTTCTGACATTTAGAAAAAAAAATATAAGTGAATACTGAGTTGTCAAAAAAGAGGCAAAGGAGAGTTGAGTGCATTTTTTAAGACTTTATTTTATATCTTAAATGTTATGCATACACAGTTCTGATTATTTTTGTCAATCAATTAAATTACAACACTATACCTATTGTACGTCGCTTGCTAGCAGTGTATTGTGTATTGTGTTCTAGCTGCGTGATGTCTGAAGACACGTTGATAGTTGTGATCTTATTGAGTCAAATCATCCATGCATATAGAACACTATTGGACGTCGCTTGCTAGCAGTGTATTGTGTCTTGTGTTCTAGCTGCGTGATGTCTGAATCCACGTTGCTAGTTGTGATCTTATTGAGTCAAATCATCCATGCATATAGAACACTATTGGACGTCGCTTGCTAGCAGTGTATTGTGTCTTGTTTCTAGCTGCGTGATGTCTGAAGACACGTTGATAGTTGTGATCTTATTGAGTCAAATCATCCATGCATATAGAACACTATTGGACGTCGCTTGCTAGCAGTGTATTGTTTCTTGTGTTCTAGCTGCGTGATGTCTGAAGACACGTTGATAGTTGTGATCTTATTGAGTCAAATCATCCATGCATATAGAACACTATTGGACGTCGCTTGCTAGCAGTGTATTGTGTCTTGTGTTCTAGCTGCGTGATGTCTGAAGACACGTTGATAGTTGTGATCTTATTGAGTCAAATCATCCATGCATATAGAACACTATTGGACGTCGCTTGCTAGCAGTGTATAGTGTCTTGTGTCTATCTTTATGTTTTCTGTAACACTCATTCAAAAATGTATTTAAACCAAAATTTTAAACCAATTACTTTTATTACAAATCCAAAATCAGACAATAAAAGTAAAACTACTCGAAAGCTTTTCGGCAGATATCAAAAAATCTAACTCGTCATAAAAAAGAAGCTCCAGATAGCATGACATTGTTCATCAACCCTTTTTCATCTTTCTACAGATGTAAAGAGACCGTAACAAGGGGATGAGAGGAGGGATGACAGTGTAATATGACATATGAATTTCAACGCTAATTGTATTAGCCTCTTTGAAACCCCCCGGAAAATCTGCATACTCTGAAAGAGGAAGAGACGTTCGTTAGTGCACATGTAAGGTAGAAACCAAGTGGAATCAGCATATTTTCTAATGGTCTTATACATTCGCGTATGTCAGGGGGAAAGTTTAACTTTGCGATGTGTGGGGTTTTACTTATAGCCGTGTATTTACTTTCATCAGCAGACTGCTGTTTTAGACTTTTCCTGGTACGTGCATGGATGATTTTATGTAAGGATGATATTTGATTTGAATAATTAAGTTGTGTGAAAGAAAAGTGGGTACCTACTGAGTAGGGAATCATATGATTTTTTGGAATTTGATGAGCAAAGATCAGGAAACTTATTGAATTGGAAATTCTAGGAAAACGCTGTGTAACGCGTTGATCAGCGAGCCTTCGTATTGTTTTCGAATTAATATTGTTTTTGGAAGTGCTCTGCAGACCTTCCAAACATCTGTGGAAACAACTTAATCAAATTCATCTAGAAACAGTGGACATTTATTTTAATAAATTTCACAGCATTCTGAAAAAGTCAATAAATGTCAATCTCTTCAAGGTTATGACCGATTTCATGCAATATTTGAAGCTGATTGGACACACGGTTAATTTTTTATTTCCAACCAATCGGAGGCTTTTACTCTAAAACTATACATTTGAACGCTGATATGATGTTGGTGTGTATTCACAGTTTTAAGTTGGTTGAATAACACAGATACAAATAAACAGAGAAAGTGATATATTTACCATGATGACGCTCGTTACGCTCGCTTAAGATGGTTAGGAGGCAGTCGTGGCATATTTGTAGGGAACCTACTCAACATTTGCCTCCCTACTACAGGAAATAACTTAAAACCCTCAGCCAGAGCTGAAGGAATGGCTTGAAAAGTCAACATTCTCCAGCAAGCTAAAAGCGAAACTGAAGCAACTCTCCTCTCTGACAATCAATCTACTCGTAACAAATCTCAATCGACGAGAAGTACAAACAAAACAGAACCTTCATTTCGATTAACTTCTTCATTCAACTGAAGACGGAACAAAGACACATGAGGCAAAACTAAATTTGTAGTCCCCAAATGTTCGATTTACTCGCCCTCAAATGAAGATGGATCTATTGCAAGATTTACCACTGTCCATTATATGTCCATTCACTGAGCAAATTCCCACCACACAATCTTTTACAACTGATGACCTTTGGATGGACTTCATAAATGTATCAAGTCATTTACTTTCTAATGCTATGTTCGGTCGTTACGAAATAAATCAAAATAATAGCCTGAACCAACCTGAACTAAGAATCGAAACCTGGACTTCCAAATCCCATAGCTAATCCCATAATCCAAATCCAAATACCATAGCTCCACTAAGAGTTTTCGATAATACCCATCGTCTCAATTGTTTTCCATGATTTTTTGCTGTCTAATTTTTTGTGATTACAATAAATCTGGTATAAATTGAAATCAGATAAATTGGGTATTTGGCAATTCGTTTGATATAAGCCTCTTTACCAAACTGAAGTGTAATTTTAATCAATACAAATTACTGAATCACTTGTAAACTTCATGAGTATTTTTAAATCTTTGCTTTACATAAAATTATCGTGCATATAGTAAGCATATTTATCGCGTACGCTGTATGATTGGCACGCACTTTCTGCTAGAGATAGTTTTAGTCTGCTGATTGCACGATGACTCTCATATGCAATTGCAAATTGAACAATGATATTTAAATATATTCTTCTCGTATAATATTCTTACCTATGTAAATAGTCTATGGGCACGAGGGTATAATGCTCAAAGCAAACGAATTGGCTTTGTTAGAAACCACACCTTTGTCTCCTGAAGTGCTGATTACATTTTGTTTGAGGGTGCATATCTGGATCAGCTACATTATGAGCTGTATTATACAGTCCTTCAAGTCAAATAATATTAATTTTTCTTCTGATTATGGGAAATAAAGATATTTTGCAGTTTATGTTAAGTTAACTTGCATAACTTTCAATTATTCATGAGTAAATATTCACAACATTATTAAATGCACCTATTATGGACTTACTATTCGATTAACGACACAAGACAATTTAGTAACATGCAAATCAATTACAAAAACATTATAAGTAACAAAAATAAAAACTCTTTAAGCTTCGAAAATGTTTCTTCTCCTCTCCTAAAATCCCGTCTCATTTTCCTAACAGCTCCAGGTCTCACTAATTAACACTAATTACAAAATGTAGCTCATTCAATTCGTAATTCTAACATCTAAGCCTCAAATCCCCTAGAGTTGAAATTATATAATCTTTCACCACATATTTAGCATGTTATTTGATTGAATTAGAAAGCTGCATTTTCCTTCCCTCCCTTTCGCTTCTTCATACATTGTCCCCTCTTTTCTTCCACATCCGGCAGCCCACAATGCTTCACGCTCCAAGGACCAGAGCAAATATCCTCAATTCAGGATACAAACGCTTTACAAAATAAAGCTAGAATTTATCACAATAATATACGGAATTAATTCTATATTCCTTTAACGAAAAACGAATCTCGAATTTGGAACAATTGGTCCTTGCAACAACGAAAACTTTTCTTCAAAAATATGCCCATATTTCAACATTTTCGTACCCGTTCGTGCTTCTCTGTTTGTTCAGAACGAGTAAAGTAACGGTTCAACTATTTTATATTGTGGGATTATGAAAGAGTTAATAAATAATTGTGGAATATATTGTCTTCGGCTGAAAATTAAAACTACAACAGATTTATTACACTTGCGCGCACACACATTATACTAGGATATGCATGGTTCTGATTTATTAAATATATCCCGGGCGAAAAATATCATGGACTCGAGAGCGAGCTTGAAATTTCGAACTAAATGTACCAAAAAGCACATCTTGAACTATTTATTGAGTGATTAAAAGGCATAATAAATGTATCAAAGTTCAATTTCATTTGGTATTTAATAATTACCTAAAAATTTTAATTTTTAATTTATGGTTCGTCAGAGAGCGTAATTTGGTATTACACCACTTTGGTAATTTTCAAATATAAATTTAGTCGTGTTTATATGAGTTAATTTTGTTGAAGACTAAATTTGGGACATGAGATATCGTTTATAAAACACGAGGAATATATTGAACGGTCTTGCTCACATTTATTCATTCCATAAAAAAGTTATTGTAAACAAACAACTTATAGCATCGGGCTACGACACATTATGCCGTTCCAAGGACTGCGCGTTAAAAAGATCACAGACGTTTTGAGTTTCAACTTCAGTTAATGAGACATTCCATTATTTTCCCGTTCAACTTTTACTTTTCAAAGCCGTTTTTCACGTTGCCTCATTCGTGTGCTCGTAGTAATTTGAGACCGGGAAATGTTTTCAACTTTAGTTGACGACTACCTCGTTTTCTCAATTGTCAACCCAATCAGAGAAAAGATACGCGTACATTTGTAAAGCTTTCTACGGTCGCCAGCATTGAGTTACAAAAGAGAGTGGCCTGGCACCCTGGAAGTTAGATTTAAAAAAAAAAAATCACTGATATGTTGTGCCCTTTTGTTCGTTTTTTCAAAACATTACAACACACTACAAGCCAAGGATATTTTTAGAGGTAATATAACATACCAGCCCTTTCAATTTGTATACAAATAGGCGGCTTGTTCAACAGGCGTAATTTTCAAAATGTAGGTATTCCAAACAATCTTTTTACCCCAAAAGTTGGCATTCCAGCTCCTCAAAATTTTTGTCGCGATTTCTCGAATTAAAGATGGCCTTGACTTTGTTTTGTGTTAACCAATCACAGGATCTTGTCCAAAAGCTATACACGATACCGTTCAAATGACATTAGTGTGTGTGCAAAATGTCAGATAGATTGGTTTTAAAGGTTTGACCCGAGCATTGCAGCCAAAAACACAGCCAAAAACACACACACATAAATAGTGTCATTAGAGTCCCGTTGTAACGCTCGCTTCGCTTGCTTAAAAATTGAGTGCTTCAATGTAATTGAGCGAGCGTAGCGAGCGTCACCACGGTACTCTTACGGCACTTTCTCTGTGTGTGTGTGTTTTTTTTTTTTTTTTTGTGTGTTCACTGCCCAGGTCAAACCGCTCAACCAATCGATCTGAAATTTTGCACACGTACTAACGTAATCTATGCGGTCTCTGGGATCGTTTTTGAAAGGGATCCTGTGATTAATTCAAATTTAAAAAAAATTATCTTTCGATTGGTTTGACCGTTCAATTTGAAATTTTGATAAGTCATTACGACCAACATTTTGCCCAATCAGACAAAATTTCATCCAAATCCTCCCATTGGTTAAAATTTAAAAAAATATTTCATGTGTTTTTTGAAATTTAAACTAGAACCGTATGACCGATCAACTTAAAACTTTGCTTGGCCATGGGACCATAATTATCTGTATTTTTGACTACTTTCAGACTATTCTGTGTTTAAATCCAAAAGTAATTGACATTTTGAGGACATTTTGCGTGTTGGCTGTCAAATTTCTCGAAAATGTTGATCACGGCTACTTTGACTCTTCAGTTCTAATCCAAGGTAGTTGAGCAAAAACTTTTAAACGCATATGAAACTAATAATTACAGAAGAGACGAAATATGAAAGACTATGACAAGAAAGTAATAGTAAGAGAGCTATCCGAAATGGAGATCGATTGGGGAACAGGCTTATTCACAACAAAGCTTGAAGAGGTCGATACACTAGCAAATACCTTAGTGAACTCCATTGTACAGATACTGGATGAACATGCACCTCATACAGTCAGTGAGGTAAGAGATAGGAAGAAGTGGTACAGTGCTAAAGTTAGTGAAGCAAGTAAACTGCGGGACATAGCATACAAAAGGGCCATTGTGACGGAGACGGCAGAAGACTGGAAGGATTACAAGAAAAGAAGAAATGGGGTTACATCAATAATACGAGAGGAAAAGTCAAAGTGGTATGCCAAAAACATAGATTACGTAAAGGGTGATGGTCGCAAAATGTGGAAAACACTAAAAGAAATATCATGTAAGGAAACACAACTAAAGCAACAAGCCATTGAGTTCGAAGGTGTACAGGAAATTGATGATAATATTATTGCATGCAAATTTAACACTTATTTTATAGACAGTATTAGTAGCATATGCAATGGAATGGCAACCTGTCAAGGAGGAATACCAATTGAGGATAAGGGTTGTACATTTGGACAATTCAAATCGACTAATGTACATGAAATACAAAGTATAATATGGAAGATGAGAAATTCTTCCCCAACAGAAGAAGGTATTACAGTAGGCATTATCAAAGATATTTTTCCTGTTATTAAAGAATGTCTTGCATCTATATTTAATAAATCCATGGAATATGGAGTGTTTCCGTCCAGTTGGAAAAAATCAGTCACCATTCCTATACCAAAACTACCTAAAACAAAGAGAGCAGATGAGCATAGACCCATAAACATGTTACCTTTGTTTGAGAAAGTTTTGGAGATAGTGGTATATAAACAAATTATGGAATATATTGATGTTAACAAAATCTTGCATGTAAATCAATCGGGTTTCAGATCTAACCACTCTAGTGAAACGGCGGTTCAAATTATTTTGGAGAAATGGCAAGAGAGCAGAGGTAACAATAAGACCACGGTTGCAGTGTTTTTAGATATGAAACGTGCATTTGAGACTGTAAATAGAAATATATTATTAAAAAAACTGGAATTGTATGGATTTCGAGATGAGGTGCTACAATGGTTTCAGTCATATTTGTTTGCAATATTTCAAGTAACCAGATTTGGTATAAGTGTATCACAGAGCATTGAAACAGAGTATGGTGTACCACAAGGTTCTGTTCTCGGGCCGTTGTTATTTGTTCTATTTATAAATGATGTGTGTAATATAGTCAAAAGTTGTGAAATCCATCTTTTTGCAGATGATATGTTAATTTCATGTGAAAGTGAAAATGTTAATGATTGTATAGATATAATTAATCAAGAGTTAAAGAACATTTGTAAATGGTTGGATGGAAATGGCTTAAAATTGAATGTGAATAAATCAAAATGCATGATAATCAACCCTGGAGTACGAGACAGTGTAGTAAGTAATAAATGCACAAACTGTGTAACTATTGATGGTGTGCCATTGGAAACTGTAAGAGAAATTAAATACTTGGGCATTATTATAGATGACAAACTTAACTTTAAGAGTAATGTTGACTATGTATGTAAAAAAATTAGCAAAAAACTAGGGTATTTGTCAAGGGTTGGGAAATGTCTGACAGTGTGGTCGAGAAAACTTGTATATAAAACTATAGTAGAACCTCATTTCACCTACTGCAACACAACCTTCTACAATATCACGCAGACCGATATGCAGCGACTACAAGCCTTACAGAATAGAGCCATGAGGATAATTTTAAAGGCACCGAGAACTACGCATATAATTGAAATGAGAAGTGAATTAGACATGCTTTCGATACGGCAAACTGTTAGGTTAAATGTGTTTCTTTTTATTCATAAAATTAAGTTAGGATTAGCACCTGAGTATTTAAAGGATAGAATAAACATTGTTAGTTGTATTCATGAACATGGCACAAGAGGTCAGTTAAACTTGTTTGTTCAAATGTCTAGATTTAAAACTGTTTTGTCGGATGGAGTGAGTGAATATAATAGATTAGATCATAAATTAACTGAATGTAAAACTGTGGGTCAATTTAAAATGAAAATGATTGCATACTTGAAAAAGGAAGAGTGTAACATATAAAATAAATATTGTTAAGTGTATGTAACATAACATGTAATACTAAAATAGCGAAAGCTAAATAAATAATTATAAAACAAAACCGTTCAACAGATCGATCTGATATTGTGTACAGTGTACACACACTAATATCGTATGAGTGGTCCTAGGTATATTTTTTGAAAGAGATTCTGTGATTTTTGAATATTTACTGGGAACGTATAGTTCAATTATAAAGGTTCAATCGATCAACTTAAAATGTTTCATGGTTATTGGGACTAATATTTGAGTGATATTTGGAGATTTTTAAACAAGTCTGTGAAAAATTCAAGAATTATTGGCTTTTAATGATATTTTTGATAGACGCAGAATTTCGGTTCGAGGTGTTGCGCGTATCCGTGCTCGCTCATCAACGCGTTTCACAGAGCGTTTTCCTTGTATTTATAAGTGGGCGATATGTTATGAAGCAAACATCTCTAGAATTATTTGTTTTAACAAAAGTAGTGGTATGAATTTAGATGATATCAGAGGAAGAAAGCTTTTAGAAGGGGTGTAATTTCATGGTTTTCACGGCCTTCTAGCTCGCAAACGGCATTATAACTATTGATCTCAAATTTGGTATATTGGTCAAATTGTGTGGGGTGGGCCACAGCTCGAAATTGAAATATTTCGCAACAATGTGAGATTTTAAAATTTTAAGATCCAGTAGGCCGAAAATACCATTTGGATGCTTGGTGTAAAAGTGTTGGTAAAAAGTAAGATAAAAAGCCACATCTTTTTATATTTTATAAGTGGTATGTTGAGTGAGATTGTGCTCGCCGTACGACTTGGCTGAGTGGAGCGACCGCGCCACTATATTTTCACAGAAATACATACGTTTGATTGCTTATAAACACTAGAATTATAATTACTAAATAGTAGAGGCTACTAATTAGAAATACATCTTGAGTTCTAAGTCAACTTCTTAGAAAAACTATACGTCTTAATGGGTTGGGTGTCTCTGTTTCCAAACATTCTGAGTAAACTGCGTATTAATTTACACTAACTACGTGCGTTTATTACGCAATATTCGTGGAATAACGCAGATTGTTATTCAATACAGATTGTTACGTATACATTAATTCTAACAAGGTAAACGCGCATTGAAAAGCAATAGACGTTCAAATCGGGTTTCATGACATAATGCATACCGCAATACATGCATGCGTTGAGGGCTGCATTCAAAATCACGCTCAGTACGCTGATAGGAATAAACTAGTAATCTCTAACTTTCAAAACACGTCTACTTTTTATTTATTATCTTCAAAATGTTAGTTTGATTAGTTTGTTAGTTCAAGGGGAACACAAAAGAAACCCTTAAACAAAACACAGAGGAAGCACTCGTCAAGGCTACTAAATGGTTTAACGACAATTACCTCATTCTAAACTCACAGAAAACTAACCATATTAACTTTAAAATAAAAAACGAAACAAGTAACACACCAACAAAAATGAAAATCACAAATAGATTCGATAATACTGAATTAAAAGAGGTATAGGAGACTAAATTCCTAGGAATAACTATTGATGAGAACCTTAACTGGAAGAGTCACTGTCAAAAACTATTAAATAAATTAAATTCTGCATATTTTTCCCTCAAAACAATCATCTCGATAACAAATATGAAGACAGCGAAGCTTGTCTACCATGCAAATTTCGAGTCCCACGTCAGATATGGAATAAGATTTTGGGGTAACTCAACAAATGCTAATAAAATCTTTACAGTGCAGAGGAAGGCAATACGGGCGTTGTTTGGATTGAAGTATAAAAACACAAACTCGTTAAAAAAACCAGATTGTAAAAAACACTTCATAAAATACAAAATTCTAACTTTCCCCAGCCTATACATATTAGAATCTCTCCTAGCGACTAAACTAAGAAAAGATGTTACGCAAAACACGGATGTACACACACATAACACAAGACAGACACAAAACATACATGTAGAACAATTCAGAACCAAATGCACACAGAAGAACTCGCAATACAGCAACACAATACTGTACAACGCACTACCTAACAAGCTCAAGGGAATTGATGAATATGGTAGTTTCAAACATCAACTCAAGCAGTACCTTATAAATAAAGCATACTATTCCATAGACGAGTATTTAGAAGAAAGTAAAAAATAAGTTTTGCCTTATCCTGTGTTATTTCGGAAGACAGTGGAACTAAGTTGTGCATAATCCTTGTGTCATTTTGATGTCATGTGTTACTGATAACATAGTAGGTATTAATAATCTTTAATTATAATGGTATACAATTATCATACTGTAACCAACAACCTAGTTTATTATTTTTAAACATTGTCTTCTTCTACTATAATTATTATAATTGTTCTTAATATTATTATTATTTATTATCATTAGATATTCCACATGCCCTAATAAAGCGTAACGGCTTCTGGGTCAATACTTTGTGATCTACACACTGTAACCACTCTGTAAAAATGGATAATAAACTGAAACTGAAACTGAAACTGATTTGCATTTGATGTAATATGAATGTCAAAATCAAAACATCTCTGAAACTTTTTTGGATGCAAACTTGTACATTTCTATGAAAAACTTTGGATACTAAAATTAAAAACATTTTTTTTAAATCAGAAAAATTAGTTTTGAAAAATTTCGTATTGAGGAAGTAACTTGAGAAACTGAAGAGAAGCTACAAAATCCTGTAAAAATCCCGAGAAAAGAGAGAACACATAAAATGCTATGCGAATGAATAAAAAGATGAGTTTTTTGTCGTGCGTATTTTCTACGTGACTCCTGGACAAAGGTTATCGTAAGTTTACGGTGTAATGAAAGTAATTTCAATTTATATTTCGATTGACCAACAACAGCCCATAGATGCCGATTTCAGATAAAATGGATACAGGGATGACCAAAATACAAATTGATTATTGAATTGGAAAGTGTCACAAAGAATCAATGGTTTAAATCATATTTATATAACTAGTAGGTATAGAAAGCATGTAATACAATCATTAAAAACTTAAAACCAAAATAGGTATACAACGTGAATAATACAATTACAAGTAGAGGAATATGAAATGACTTTTTAAGATGATGACAAGAAGTCGATTTATTAGAAATAAGTGTAAAATTAAATTTTACAGCAACTTAATAATTACCTCAAATGAATCAATTTGTACAGTTTCAATATAACTAGGACTCCCATGAGAAAAGTGAAAACATAAAGTACGTATAAATAACTTCACCCTCAATAAAACTGTTGTCCATCCCTGGTCCAAAGTCTGCAGCCGCAATAGGGGACCCGCGACGTGACCCTTATGCTAAATCCCCCGGGCGTCTGACCCCCCCCCCCCCCCCCACCTGATCGGCGCCGCGATGCTCTTCCAGTCACGTGGTCTTGTTGAGCGAGAAACAGCTCAGGCGTCGCGGCGTCTTGCTGGAGGGGGAGGGGGAGATGAGGTATATGACGTTATGTGTTGCGTTCGGCTTCGACCGGTTTGTGCAGTTGCTCTGTTATGGTGATTGTATTTTTTGAGTTATTGAATTTGTTGAACTACAAACTTAAATTATTTACTAAAATTATTGCTGATACTATCATTTTTTTAAGGTTCCGATTGGATATGCCTCCATTATAATCCATAATTCAACTAAGGGGCATAAACTACAGCGGAGAATATTATTTTTGACAATTCCAGTGTGTGAAACAACAAAACGAAAATATAGATGTTTCTTTAATATTTGAAGGGTACGGAAAAATAACGCTATGAGTAAATTTTTGGAAAAATTAGTTTAATGTGTTTTTGCAGCGATTTTAATGAGCTTGTAGAATATACCCTCGGTTTATAGAAAATATTGACACAAAGTCTTGAAAAACGCAATTGAAATATCGATTTGTATGGAAGATATAGATACAAGTTTTAACCTAAAACCTCGTTTATCTCAGTTTTATCCGAATGTGATCTCATCTTGCATGTGATTCAAACCAAGGTGCATGGAAGATTCACAGAAATAAATAAAATAATTTCCAAATAACTTTCATATTTTAAGAAGACTGCTGACTTTTCCTATGAATTTGTTATACACAAATTAGATGCAAGTTAATAAAATGATAAACCGTCCAGGGTTGCTCTTCACCCCAAATAAAATCAAAACACCCTCCGTTGCTCACCTAACATATTGTCAAACACATTGTCATTCCTCCCACCTCTCGGTCCAGTGTTATCTTCAAACTCAATAGTTTGATTCTTCGTCTCCCGACAACTTGCTATTCAGTTCTTGTCCACGCCATTCTAAGCGAACAAGCTACACAATCAGCCACGGACGAACAAGCAACATTACGTGTTTTGTTTTCACCCAGACGTTCTGATTGAATACTTTTACTCCAAAGCAATCTCCTTTATCTTTTCTCTCTCAATTTGGTCGGGTTTCGAGACCGGTGTCATTTATAACGATGATAAAGAGAAATACTCTCTTAAATCAAAGAATTGATTGAAATGCGATTTTGATTTTCAATCTGGAGGAAAGCGGTCAGCGTGAAGATTTGGTCAGTGATCTGTGAAGTGTTCGAACTTTATGTGTTGAATGATAAATTGACCGTTGAAATTTTGTTAAATCGGGATGAAGACAATACTTTTCCCTGACTAACCAAACCCTATAGAAACAATTGTACGTAACAATTCCAGGATAACCGGGTTTATTGATGAATGTAAGTTAATTATATTTATTTTTAAGTTTAGTACAACCTGTTAGAAAATACACAGTTACAAAAATTTATTTAATAAAAAGTATAATTACATTCAATTTTCAGTATTAAAGCTTCAAATTTAGGGAGATATAACGGTAATTAGTGTCCAACAGCATATTTTGCTGAGGATAATCGTAGTTTCCTTCATTTAAATTTTATGAAAAACCGATATGCCGAGATTTGTATTTTGTATTATGTCACTCATTCGATCTTACGTATAATAATATGTTTTCAATGAAAAATTATGTGGATTGATATTTTCCATTTGAGTGGTTTTATGCGACATAATTACGACTAAAGTTTACGTTACTTGGTAACTTTTGCATATTAAGTCAAAGAAATTCTCTTGTTTACTATGTGTTTTTGTGGAGACCGAAGAAAAGTCATTCAAACCCATTCTTTGCTACAGCACCTTGTTAAAAGTTTCTTGAATGTGTTACTTTCCAACAAAGATGTTTGGAAGGCTGGAAATGATATTTGAAGAAAAGCTTTCATTCAAAAAGTAAGCCAATTTAAAATCATTTCATAAAATATGAATTTAGTATTTGTAAGGTGTGGTTGTTAGAAGTTTACAGACAGAATAACATTCTGGTTCACAAATTTGGCTAAATAATTTATGATAAAAGAATCGTAACTGATCCAGTGATCATGACTACGTACACTCCCCCAAATAATAAACGGTACTCGAAAGAAAATGAATTGACTGATTAAGGTTTGATGGCATCATCCCATGAAGTCAGTGCTAACGCATTATCTAACTCTTTTAGGTGAGCTCTGATTTCATTGATAATAACAAGGATTGATTGTCAAGGAACCGGCCCAGCAGCCAATACGTTTTGTACCAAGTACCGTTTATTATTTGGGGGAGTGTACATACCTACAAATTGATAAAATAAATAATAAAAAATAACAGTCTTCAAATTACTACAGACCGACCTACGTTTCATTAATGTTTCTTACTTTTGATAAATATGCATACTTTTTTCGTTTTTTTCCGTCCGTTTGCAAAGAATTTACTAGACACATTCTCCGATCAAGATAAATATCAACCCAGAAATATTTCTCCTATTAGATGAGGGGATTTACAAAACAGAATACCAAAATAAATGCCAACAAATAGTTTTCTTCTACAAAGTGGTTAACGGTTTGCAATTATTATTTACGCCTTTGTCTCTTTAACATATTATCTATCTTCAATGAACGGTCACAATCAGCCCTAAATTAAGAAATTTCCTTTCTTAATTTAGGGGAAGGTAGCAAGTAAGACTTTCACAATTCTTTTAATTAATTAAAATACTGCTCCGGACATTTCGTAACATGACAATTTCTATCATTCCCCTGTTTTTTTCCACTTAGACTCATACTGACAATTATTGGGAAACAAACCTCCCCTTCATTCCGATGCTTCATTTTGCTAATATTTTAGAGTAATTAGAACCGCCTTCTTTCATCTCATCATAGCTGAATGATTTGTAAATAATATGCCACATCGTCAATGAGTGGTACTTTTAGAGACCCGTGCGTTTCATCACTTGTTGGGAAACTGAAGGGAACTCGGCAAAGTTCGAGTGTTTGATGGCAGGTAATTTGCAAATGGGTTGATACAGTGTGGATATGTGAGGGTTGCACATTTTACAAGCTATGTGATCATGGACTGGCCATTTAAAGTAGTAGCATTTTATTAGACGATTGAATATTTTCTTGAAGGCCACTCAAATGTATTCTTTATTCATTTGTATAAATTACTTTAGGAAAGTTGAGTGCAGGTATAACCGAGTGTGTATTCATAATTGACCAATGTACATCTCCTCCCCCCACTACGTCATAAAACAAAAGTCAATGTTTGGTCACTGACTGCTAACAGCCGTTTCTTACAGAATTTAACAGTTTTACAATCTACAAATTGCCATTAATAATAGTAATACTTTAAACTATCTACTTGAATCTTGTTCAGTCTCAATTAACTTATCATCAGAGAGGTAGGGCCTTTTTAAGTTGACGAAACTCTCCAGTGACAGAAGCCATTAAAAAGTAAAACACTTTGGCAACATACCTGACAAAATATAATTTGCTTTGTTGTACCACTGTAATAATTGTCCAGCATAGCATCAAACATGATTTATACGAGTTTAAATATATTGATTGTACTATTTCAAGAGGTAAAATAAACTATTAAACACATGTGAGCTATTTCTTTGATCTTTTTGAATTTCATTTTGTCTTAATGAAAAATTGTTGTTTTCTAAGAACTCTGGAGTTACCATGGCAATACTTTGGTTTTTCATAAGGCAACGCCCACCTTCATCGGTCAATTTAAAACAAATATAATTATAAAACAAAACATCATATGTATCTACATTTCGATAACTTGGAATTCTCTCTGAAAGTCAATGGGCTCTCTGCCAGCTAGAAATTATCTCAACCTGTCGAGATTTCATCAATAAATAGTTGAAAACGTTCCATGTAAAAATATGTAAAATATATGTAATACAAATGTAAAAATAATTAAAAATAGAAAGCAGTAATAATTTCGTCATATAGTTTTTTACGGAACCCATAAAAAAAAATCCTACGTTTTTAAACTGTCGTATTGAATTCGACTTACCTAATCTGTGGTAAATTAATTTTCCACTGTATGAAATATTTATTTCAGTCTTTATAATGATGCAATTAGAAGGAATTTGAATGAATTCACTCTGAATATGTGTCAACCCCTTACTCACATTCTTCATTATTAACCCGTTTTATTTCTTTATTTCACAGACCTGTCAAAATTGAATATATGATAGGGTGGGATATATTTATAAAAAAAATGTATAAAATATTGGATTCAGAATATAGAGAAGACATTGAATAAAATATATATCTTTTGTGTTCGATCACAGCAAAATACTTCATCTAATCCCCTAAAGCAAAATGATTTGAAAATCCGCATTATTATTTACAGCGCACTCCTTTCACATTTCCAAAAACTCCATTCTACTTTACCTTTTCATGAATTTATAGCTAAGTTTGACGCCCCGAGGGAAAAATAGAATGTTCTTCATATTTTCCTATCAAACGTCTGTTTTTGTTAATCGAAATGAGGTTTATTGTATGAAATATCGTCTGCAACTGACCGTAAGGTTAGAAGCGTATTTCCTACGTCCCTTGATGGGTAGATTTCACTTCACCTTTCAAATCAGAAAGTTGCCCACATTCTGAATATAAAACTGACGTATAGGGAGGGAAAACTGTGATGTTGGCTAGAACTGATGATCTAGAAGGCAGTGCCAACAGGAAGTGAACATAGTCTCTAGTGTGACTAGAGTGGTGACATTGTTAGTTGCTGGCTGTTTTAGAATAAAGAAGACTACCACATTATATTCTTATAATTATCTGTTTCAATTAAATAACTTATGTAGTTTATTAAGTATTGATTGATAACAACACATGGTGGCGGCGCGTGAGTAAGAAAACCAGTAAATTTACGCAGTATTACGTTATTTTCGGTGTAAGAAAAGCAAGAAAAATGGTGCTCGGAGATGAGGCCAATGTTCATGTTCAACAACAGCCATTACCTCAAGCCGATTCTACTACTCAATTACAACCACCTCCAAAATTCGACTTCACCGATCCACAAACATGGACCAGGTGGATTCGGAGATACGAGCGTTTCCGTATTTCAAGTTGTCTGGACAAAGCAAGTAAGTCAAGACAGGTCCATCATCTCATTTACTGTATGGGAGATGAAGCGGAGGATATCTTACTTTCTATGGAGCTCACTGCCCTAGAAGAAGATGATTATGAATTGGTTGTAGAAAAGTTTAATTCTCACTTTGTCAAAAGGAGAAATGTGATATTTGAAAGAGCCAAATTCCATCAGAGGAAGCAAGAAGAGGGGGAATCAGCGGCTGAGTTTATAACATCATTGTATACATTAGTAAAACATTGTGCGTATGGAGCACTACAGGAAGAACTTATCAGAGATAGGTTAGTGGTAGGTCTTAGAGACACCAAGTTATCCGAAACTTTGCAAATGGATGCAGAGCTAACTTTGAAGAAGGCCATCGATAAGGTCCGAGTACATGAAGACATTCGAGGTCAGCAGAAGATCCTGAGGGGGTTAGAAAGCAATGATGCGAATGTTGATATGGTTAAATCAAATAAACCTAAGTTTCAGCATTCAGGTGCCCGTTCTCACCAGCAACAGGAACATTTCAAGCCGTCGAGCAGCTACAGTGGTCAGAATAAATCTGCAGACCGCTGTACCAGATGTGGACGCACACCATCTCACCCGATACGAGATTGTCCAGCGAGGGAGGTGAAGTGCAGAAGCTGTAACATCATGGGCCACTTCGAGAAACACTGCCGCAGTAAGAAGAAGCAGTCAACGGTACACGAAGTGCGAACCGGAGGCCAGCAACCCGAAGTATATCTAGGTACGATAGACGGGGACACCACCGACGACCCATGGTTCGTGACACTACTAGTAAATGGTAAGCGAACACAATTCAAAATTGACACAGGTGCCGATGTAACTGTACTCTCGGAAGAGGAATACAAATCCAGGTTTTCCAAGCATAAGCTTAGTCCAACGACGAAGACACTTCTGGGACCAGGACGAGCAACCTTAGATGTCAAAGGTCAGTTTAAAGCAACATTTCAAGTAAAACAAAACAAGTCTGTTCAAGACATCTTTGTGGTCAGCAACCTAAGCAGTGCACTACTGGGCCGACCAGCAATCAGAAGTTTAAACCTAGTTCAGCAGATCCACGCGGTAAAGCAGATTGATCCACTGAGCCAAGGAGACGTCAAGAAAGAATACCCATCTCTGTTCACGGGATTGGGTGAATTGAAAGGCGAGTACAAGATACGGCTCCAAGCTGGAGCAGAACCATTCGCCATCGCCGTTCCACGTCGAGTAGCAATACCACTCTTGCCAAAGGTAAAAGAGGAACTTGAGAAGATGGAGAAAGCAGGTGTTATCTCCAAGGTCGACGAGCCAACAGATTGGTGCGCAGGAATGGTGGTAGTGCCGAAGAAAAATGGAAACGTAAGAATATGTGTAGATCTTACACACCTGAATAGAAGTGTCCAGCGGGAGCGTCATATTATGCCTGCTATGGAAGAAACCTTGGGACACCTAGGTAGAGCAACTGTGTTCAGCAAATTAGACGCGAATTCGGGATTCTGGCAGATCAAGCTTTCCGAAGAGTCACGTAAGCTCACAACCTTTATTACTCCCTATGGTAGGTATTGGTTCAACAGGGTTCCATTCGGGATAACTTCGGCACCAGAAGTGTATCAAAGGAAAATGTCGGAACTACTCGAAGGACTACCCGGAGTAGTATGTCACATGGACGATGTTCTTATCTTTGGGGAAACAAGGAAAGAACACGATCAACGACTGTCAGCAGTGCTTACAGCAATCAGTAATGCAGGTGTCACACTGAATGAAGCAAAATGTGAATTTGGTGTCAGCACAGTCAAGTTTCTGGGTTACATTCTAGGAGAGTCTGGAGTGAAAGTTGATCCCAGCAAGACATCAGCAATAAATCTCATGAAAAGTCCGAAAGATGTTTCAGGCGTAAGAAGACTTCTGGGGATGACTAACCAACTAATGAAGTTCGTTCCTAATCTGGCAGTAATGACAAAACCAATTCGCGAACTCTTGTCAGGAGACAACTTTCAGTGGGGAGCGCCTCAAGAAGAAGCTTTTACAAAAATCAAGGAGAAGTTGACGACGACCCCGACGTTAATGTTCTACGACGTCAATAGGGAGATCCGTTTAACGACAGACGCATCATCGTTTGGTTTGGGATGTGTTCTGGAACAGCTGGACGAGTCCAATGTTTGGCGGCCAGTAGCGTACGCATCCAGATCACTCACCGACACTGAAACCAGGTATGCCCAGATCGAGAAGGAAGCTTTGGGAATTGTATGGGCATGTGACAGGTTCCAGAATTTCCTCATAGGTAAACAGTTCCATGTACATACTGATCATTTACCTCTTGTTCCCATAATGCTAAAGAAGTCTCTGAGCGATCTGTCACCAAGAATTCTGAGAATGAGAATGAAATTGATGAGATTTGCATTTACTATCTCGCATGTTCCAGGTAAAGATCTACATACGGCAGACACTCTGTCCAGAGAGCCGGTAGAAATTGCTTCTGCTCAATGTTGTGAGTTTGAAGCAGAGATAAACGAATGTGTTGACCAGGTCATAGGAGAGCTTCCAGCAACGGATGCACGTCTCGACGAGATAAGGAAAGCCCAGCAAGAGGATCGTACATCTCAACAAGTCAAAAGATACATTGCTGACGGGTGGCCATCGAAGCGAGACCTAGCAGCCAATGCCGCTCCATTCTTTCAAGAAAGAGGTAACCTGACTGTCCAGCAGGGACTTCTGATGAAAGACCAACGACTGTACATACCAGGAAGTATGCAGAAGGAAATTCTACATAGAATCCATGAAGGTCACTTAGGGATTAATAAATGTAGAGAGAGAGCCAGACAGTCAGTGTGGTGGCCAGGAATGAGCCAGCATATTATAGATGTAGTTAACAAATGTCAACATTGTTTGGAACACCGGGAAAATCCACAAGAACCGTTATTGACAACACCTTTGCCAGAGCGAGCATGGCAGAGAGTAGCCATGGATTTGTTTCAACTCAAGGAACACAAGTATTTGATAATTGTAGATTATTACTCAAAGTTCCCTGAAGTATTATTGTTGGATAAAACCACCAGCAAGTATGTCATCAATCGCATCAAGTCGGTATTTGCGAGGTATGGAATTCCGGAAGAAGTTGTTTCAGACAACGGACCGCAGTTCAGCTCAGACGAGTTTCGAAGATTCGCAACAACCTACGGATTCAAGCATGTGACCAGCAGCCCAAGATATCCAAAGGCGAACGGACTTGCGGAACGGACAGTGAAAACCATGAAAGGTATCCTGCAGAAGTCAGAAGATGTATATCTCGGAATGCTAGCATACCGATCAACACCACTAGCATCAGGGCGTAGTCCGGCGCAGATGCTAATGAGCCGACAGCCAAGAACAACGCTAGTAACTGCTTCGGACAACCTACTACCTAATCAAATCAACACCCAAGCGTGGAGAAGGAGGGAAGAGGCTAGGAAAGCGAAGCAGAAGCACGATTACGACCGAAGACATCGTGCCAGAGAGTTACCACCGTTAGAATTAGGTTCACATGTATATGTTACAGATCAGAAGAAATATGGCCAGGTGATAGCAGCCGGTACCACTCCGCGGTCATATCATGTAGAGACATCAGAGGGGACACTCAGAAGAAATCGAGTCCACCTCATGCCATCACCGAAACCAGATGTGCCCGGTCCGGCAGCAGCGGACGAGCCACAGGATGAACCACAGGATGAACCAGCAACACCACCCGGAGCATATCGTTCTAGGCGGGGCAGAGTCATTCAAAGACCACAAAGATTCAATGATTATTAGCATTGTCTAATTCTAACATTTGTACTATTAGTTTGAAATTTCATAAGTTGTATTCATGTTTGTTAGTACCCAAAAAGGGGGATGTGATGTTGGCTAGAACTGATGATCTAGAAGGCAGTGCCAACAGGAAGTGAACATAGTCTCTAGTGTGACTAGAGTGGTGACATTGTTAGTTGCTGGCTGTTTTAGAATAAAGAAGACTACCACATTATATTCTTATAATTATCTGTTTCAATTAAATAACTTATGTAGTTTATTAAGTATTGATTGATAACAACACAAAAACGAGGGGGTTGAAAAATGAATTTTAGGTTTTTGTATTATAAGAGTGGGACGGCCGAAGGGTTTGCGAAATAAGGGGGGAAGGGGGTTGATTTTTCGCGAATAAAGAACGGGTCGATCTTATACCATCCATTACCGTACTGCCGACTTTTTGATTGGGGACCAAATAGCGGAAATCTTTCATACATACAACTTTGCTATGCGTTTTGTTGCTTGATCCGATATTCGATAAGAAAATCAGCAAATTGTATAATTTATGAGACATTGTGATATAATTATTTTATTTTTTAAATATAATAACATTTAATTTCATACACTGTCTTTCCCCTGCAACAAGGTAATAATCAATAATTAATTCATGCAATTATAATTCAATTATGAATTTAAAATGGAAATCCCAAAGAATTAAGATTCCGAGGAACAACAGATATTTTCCTAATCATAGAATGAAAGTGAAATAATTTCAAAACACAAAATGTAACTATTTCTGAATGGTATCGGCATAGCTATTCAAAATGTATATAATAATTGTCAATTGATTGATTGACATCAACATCTTGTTATTGCAATTCCATTACACTACAACACGATGTTAAGGTCTGCAGTACAGAGATTGCAGTGCTATAAAACTACCCAGCAAAGGGCGGTAGCAAATGGGAGATGATATTCACGTCTAATTCGCAACTGCACATATGCCATGTTTTCAGCGAAAGGGTTAACTCAGGCATTACGATATCGCGAAATGGGGCCAGTAAGGGGGTTAGGGTTGGGAAGGGTTGGGAACTACAATTGCATATAAATGGGTGGAAGAGAGTGCAGTTTCCCTTCTTTTAATGTGAAGCCCATGGTTCCCCATCTGGCTATAGAAGGAGAGTCATGCGATTTTTTTTTCTTAGAAATTCGTTTACTTTGTACAGTCTGATTTTATCGCACAAATGTGCATGAGTCACTTTTATTTGAGTGTTGTTGAACGTTGCGCCGTCATGAACTGGTCTCATAGTGACAGATGAATAATAATGGTGATTGAAAGGGGCGATTAAAGGCACCTTCCCATCATTTGTCTTGTTACTGAGAGAAACAACATAAAACCTCAGTCAGAAAAGTGATTTAGTCACTTATTGGGATGCTATTATATCTATGTACAGTTTTTTGTGGAGTGAAATTTATAAAAAAAAAAATAGAAATGATCGATTACATATTAAAATAAATAAATATTAAAATATTTTCGAACACACAGTAAATTTATTTTACTTTTTGAAGACTTTAAATAATATGAATAAAATTAATATAAATATACAAAGGAATTTAACAATCTCATTAAGTTAATTTTAACTATATTTCAAGTAGGTAGTTACCTATATTATTTAAATTTGAACATTGCACCTATTTTTTTTTGTTTCTCAACTGTTTCTTCCTATAAGCGCACTATAAATCTCTCACTGAATTGCACATCATGATTCACAGTCCCCCCCCCCCCCCCCCTCCCCACCCCCCCGACCCGGGTTCGAGACTGCACACGTGCACTGACGTCCCCGACTGTACTTGATAATGGAGGGGGGATGACGCGATGATTACATGGCTAGTGACTCCCTCGAGGCTCGAACCCTCCTCCCCTGATAACAGGCAACATCGCTTGCAGTCTGCCGACGGCGACGTGGCAACACTGTGCTGCACTGATTGCAGGCTCGGGCTACGACGCGCTTTTCTAATACAAGTCGAAAGCAGACGTAGAATATTATTTAGGAAAACCAACACATATTTGAATGTAATAGAACTGTCTGTGTAACGTGTTGTTGAGCGAGCAGTCGTATTGCTTGTGATTTGATATGCGTTTGCAAGTTTCTGTTCTACAGGCCTTGCAAAAGTCGAAACAAAATTCGTCAAATAAGTAGACGCATTAAATGTCCATAAAATGACAATTACTTTTGAAGTTACCGACAGATTTCTGAAAATTGATAAATAAAACTATAGGGAATTGTTCCCGATGACCACACATGAAGTTTGTCGGTCAATTGTTTCCAGTTTTATTTTTAAAATATCACATGATACTGTGAACTATACAACTAAATGTTATCTGCCGGCTTAGTAAAATCGTAACACTATTATACTAACGATCTATTTTATTTCTAATATTCGAGATTTCCAAGTATTCAAAGATTTGATAAAAAAATCGCCTTCTTGTAGACTGATAAGGAAAACTAGAATAAGAAAAAATTTAAAACAAAAGAAAATTATTTTTCTATACCTATGTTAAAATTTTCTTCAATCTCTGATGACAATAAATTAAATTCTCGACGGGGGTTGTAAGTTATGACAGTAGGTATGACAGTTAATACAATAGAAAGAGTACCGATGGTAATTTCAGAAAAAAACTGAAAAAGTGAACAAACTCATAGATCGCAAAAAAAATGCTATATTGTTGCATTACTCATTGCTCAAATTTCAGTTAATTTTCGAACCACTAATTCTTCACGAATGTAGGTACTTTCAGCAGTCTGCATGGTGATGTTCGTGAACTATAATTATTTATTAATATTTACTGTTGTAAATACAAGTAAATATGGTATAAATGATTGCTGACACTGTTAGGGTGTGCAAACTACCGACTCGAGCGCCGTCTCATGAGAATCAGGTGCGAGCTCTGCCCCTTACTCCGGCCCCTTTCATTGTTCTGGTCCAGGAGTCGGATTCCCGATTCAGATAATTACCAACGATACGGCATCGAGCCGTCTTTCACCCGAGAGTGACTAAATCGATTAATGACGATATTAGAACTAGATTTTGCGCCAGGAGGCCCATTCTTGAGAATACGTTTTGAGACTGTTTTTCGTTTGAATTGTATAAAACTTTGAAGGATAAGACATAGTTGTCAACTTATTCAAGTTTAAATCAAAGCTCAAGAAAAGCTCAAGTATTGGCCTCCAGGAAGGCTTACGGGAATCATGCCCTGTGTGTGTGTTTTTTTGTTGTCAGTGCCCGGGTCAAACCGTTCAACCAAATAATATGAATTTTACACACACTAATGTCATAGGAGCTGTCATATGTATAAATATTTGAGCTACGATTAGTAGAAAATTGTAACTATAAATGAAACCGTTCATTTTACTGACTTTTATGCTTTTTTGAAATATTAATGTATTCAAAGGAATTAGTGAAATTATCACTGCTCCTTTGACACATTCGATCGCCTATGAAGTGTCAATGTTATTCTTCTATAAGAATTGTCGATCGACTGTTGACGAAAGCTACACGATCCCCGTACAGCACTGCGATCTCATCCACTACTCTTGCGTCATCGTTCTCTCACGTCAATTCGTAGCCCCTAGCGCCATCTACCATCAATATCACGAACTTTCAGCTCTTCCGGAACTCGATAATAATGAAATCATTGAAGGCGTTGAATGCAAGTTACCTAACCTACTCAACAAATAGGACAAAACCTCTCCATCGATATTTTTACTTATTAGCAAGCGAAGAGACCGTATTCTTCATAAATATGTCGCACATTCGTCTATTTTGTGACAACTGTTGTTGGCGTATGTATAGGTCGACGATAATGTTAATTTCGTTTTACGTACTATACCCCAAGCAGGATGCCAACATTCAACGCTACATTTTCAAATAAGCAAAAATGTATGGCATCAGAGAATATGCTAATAAAGTGTTAGCTTGATATGCATTTTAGGATACAGGCACTGTTGTATTAACAAAAATTAGAATGTTTTTTCTTGAAACTTGTTTCTATAGCTAAACAGAATTTTAATGAATTTACCGTTTAAATCTCATTGCCATTCCCAAATAATATTTTTTTAACCACGTTTTAAACTAAACAGTGACCGTTGAAAGGCCCAAAATTCGATTAACAGTATAATTATTCAAAATATAAAACACACTGCAATCTGCCAACATGCATGTTTGCACTATGCATTACCAAATTAAACGTTTTTCAGGTTTAACAGCTTTCATCATTATCTACATTATTTTATCTGGTAAAACTCCCCCCACCCCCTCCCCCGGGAACAATCCTGGCGATACCCATTCCGATCAGCCACTCACTAAACTCGAACGCGGGTCTCTCCGACTGATAATACGTCATCGCAATGCAGCCAGAGTGCACTTAGGGCGTGATTACAACACTAGCTACAGGGCTAAAGGGCTGAAGGATTGACACACGATAATCACGCGTCCCCCAAGGGTCGAACCCTCGATCTCCCGCCAAGCACTAAGCTAGGTGAATCATACTATGATTGAAGACTACAGGGGGTATGCAATCAATGCTATGGCCTACAGGCTGAGCTTCTATCATCAATTAATAGATCGTTATTATTAATTGCTATTGTGATGGTGGATTCGAATATATGGGTATTAGTTTAGTGATATACGCATTTTGATTTTGGATTAGTGTTGATCATGGATTATAATTTTAAAACCTGGGTGGGATTTGTAGCATTATGGGTATGTTGCATATTGCAATATAATAAACATAACCAATACACAACCCTTCTAGCAAGCGACATCCAATAGTGTTCTATATGCATGCAGTGGCGGCTATTTGGCTTTACAACAGATGTTCAATTACATAGAAGGACGTAGAAGAAAGTACTCTAAGAGGAGAGCCCCCAGCAGATGCGGGGCCGGGGCGCATAACCCCGGATTTTTTTGTATCTTTAGTTTGAAAATGATGCATTTTTACGTCTTTTGGAGAGCAAAATGATTAGACAAAATATTTGTATTTAACTTCCTACTTCCTGGATTAGGGAGCACTTTTAAATAATTTTCTTGGATGATCAGGTGTGCAATTGTCACACCTTGCACACTGTAATAGCCGCCACTGTATGCATGGATGATTTGACTCAATAAGATCACAACTATCAACGTGTCTTCAGACATCACGCAGCTAGAACACAAGAAACAATACACTGCTAGCAAGCGACGTCCAATAGTGTTCTATATGCATGGATGATTTGACTCAATAAGATCACAACTATCAACGTGTCTTCAGACATCACGCAGCTAGAACACAAGAAACAATAAACTGCTAGCAAGCGACGTCCAATAGTGTTCTTTATGCATGGATGAATTGACTCAATATGTTCACAACTATCAACGTGTCTTCAGACATCACGCAGCTAGAACACAAGACACAATACACTGCTAGCAAGCGACGTCCAATAGTGTTCTATATGCATGGATGATTTGACTCAATAAGATCACAACTATCAACGTGTCTTCAGACATCACGCAGCTAGAACACAAGAAACAATACACTGCTAGCAAGCGACGTCCAATAGTGTTCTATATGCATGGATGAATTGACTCAATATGTTCACAACTATCAACGTGTCTTGAGACATCACGCAGCTAGAACACAAGAAACAATACACTGCTAGCAAGCGACGTCCAATAGTGTTCTATATGCATGGATGATTTGACTCAATAAGATCACAACTATCAACGTGTCTTCAGACATCACGCAGCTAGAACACAAGAAACAATACACTGCTAGCAAGCGACGTCCAATAGTGTTCTTTATGCATGGATGAATTGACTCAATATGTTCACAACTATCAACGTGTCTTCAGACATCACGCAGCTAGAACACAAGACACAATACACTGCTAGCAAGCGACGTCCAATAGTGTTCTATATGCATGGATGATTTGACTCAATAAGATCACAACTATCAACGTGTCTTCAGACATCACGCAGCTAGAACACAAGAAACAATACACTGCTAGCAAGCGACGTCCAATAGTGTTCTATATGCATGGATGAATTGACTCAATATGTTCACAACTATCAACGTGTCTTGAGACATCACGCAGCTAGAACACAAGAAACAATACACTGCTAGCAAGCGACGTCCAATAGTGTTCTATATGCATGGATGATTTGACTCAATAAGATCACAACTATCAACGTGTCTTCAGACATCACGCAGCTAGAACACAAGAAACAATACACTGCTAGCAAGCGACGTCCAATAGTGTTCTATATGCATGGATGAATTGACTCAATATGTTCACAACTATCAACGTGTCTTCAGACATCACGCAGCTAGAACACAAGACACAATACACTGCTAGCAAGCGACGTCCAATAGTGTTCTATATGCATGGATGATTTGACTCAATAAGATCACAACTATCAACGTGTCTTCAGACATCACGCAGCTAGAACACAAGACACAATACACTGCTAGCAAGCGACTTCCAATAGTGTTCTATTTGCATGGAAGATTTGACTCAATAAATCACAACTATCAACGTGTCTTCAGACATCACGCAGCTAGAACACAAGAAACAATACACTGCTAGCAAGCGACGTCCAATAGTGTTCTATATGCATGGATGAATTGACTCAATATGTTCACAACTATCAACGTGTCTTCAGACATCACGCAGCTAGAACACAAGACACAATACACTGCTAGCAAGCGACGTCCAATAGTGTTCTATATGCATGGATGATTTGACTCAATAAGATCACAACTATCAACGTGTCTTCAGACATCACGCAGCTAGAACACAAGACACAATACACTGCTAGCAAGCGACTTCCAATAGTGTTCTATTTGCATGGAAGATTTGACTCAATAAATCACAACTATCAACGTGTCTTCAGACATCACGCAGCTAGAACACAAGACACAATACACTGCTAGCAAGCGACGTCCAATAGTGTTCTATATGCATGGATGATTTGACTCAATAAGATCACAACTATCAACGTGTCTTCAGACATCACGCAGCTAGAACACAAGACACAATAGAGGTCCTGGTGGGAACAATGAGTACTTACTACACAAAGGAGGATTATTTAAAGTTTGTACAATGGCACATAGTCCTATTTCGGTTACAGTTTCTTCCCGAAATTACAGGAAAAGCATCTAGAAATGTTTGTAGTTCTGTATAATATACTCTCATTCTTAACATTAAATAACACATTTATTACCAAGTTTGCTTTAGCTCCTTCTTAAACAAAGTTGGAACTACATACGTAATTGTGTTTGAATTGTGTTACCACCTATCTTAGCACCCCATGCGGGGGTGGTGACAACTATTTCAGCCCCCCCCCATCCCCATCCCTTACATGTAATTGTGCAACGCGTAAAGTCTAACCACCCGGCGCAATTCTCGTTTCGCGAATAGCAAGCCGTCTGAGAATGAGACATTCATTAGCTGGTGAGAGTAGAAGATTATTTAAGGCTGCTGGATACGTGTTTAAGTAATGTTCTTAAATCATTCATGTTGATGATTTTTTATGTTTTGACTATGAAATTTGGTAATATGTTAAATTATTAATATACAAATCCTGATTTTGGTGGCTTGTTTTTAAAATTCAAGAGGTGGAAATATCAAATCAAAAGGGATGTAGAAAAGAGAGAGGAGATGAATGGGAAGAAGACGTAGAAAGAGAGTGGAGAGGGATTATTTAAAGAGAGAGGAATGAAGCGTCGAGTCTGGCAAGCTGACACTGACTGTGTGCCCGTGAAAATGTTGTCAAATTATAATATTCAAATTTAGTGTATTTGTAATTTGTAAACCCTAACCAAAAGTAAATTTGGAAGGATGAAATAAACTTAAATAAAACTAGACTATAGATATTACATACAATTGATAAAGTAGGTAGGTATCCAAATATTTTATAAAGTCACTTTCTTATTATTCATTTTACGTCCATCCTCCCCCTCCTCCACCCTATCCGTCACTCTCCTGCTATTTTGGAGTATTTGTAATAAATCAAATCAGTAGCATGGTGTCAAATTTTTTCACAATGAAGAAAGTTCACAAATAAGCGCCTTGGACTCAAACCTAATAGAATGTTGACTATTTCGTTGGAATAGGTTGACAAATTGATATATTGATATCGACAATTGACTAAACTGTTTTTGGCTATAAAGTGTCAACTTCTTATTTATCTTAACGTGGCGCGATTACTCGATATAGCACATTTTTATTTATTTTTGAAATTATCATTTTAAAATACATTTTACAATAGTTCAACTATATTTAAGTATTAAAGGCTCAATTAAAGTCCAGTAGTTTGCAACTCCCGCCCAATAATGAGTTTTCAATTTTATGTCTTTTGAGAATTTACAAAACTTTAACAAGGAAGGTATAGGAAATCATTTCGAATTTGGTGTATAATTTTTAAAATAGCACACGTTGGTATAGTTTTAAATTTTTTTCTTGGTAGTATGTCCGTAGGTCTATTAGAAAAAAAGTTTTTTGTTAAAATCTAACCGTGCAAAAAAATTAGAACTTCATTTAAGCTTAAAAATGACACGATTTTACTTGGCTGCCATAAGATAACATGGAGGAGAAAACTCAAATTATCTCAGAAACTAGACACGAGAAGTGTTTAATTTTTTCAAGGATTATGTATGGCATGATTATCAATAAGTACACAAAAATTTAAGAAGATCCGAAACTATGCCTCGAGTGATTGCGCCACCTTAAAGTAGATTGGAAAGAACGAACGAAGAAATGATTGCCAACTTACAAAATCTCAAACTATTGAGAAATAACAGAAGGCTCGTAACACTAGGGACCAAGTCCCTTAAGCCACGATATTCTGAAGATAATAGTTATAAAGATCCGAGAATGTGTTGCTGGTTGCAGGATGAGGGGGTAAATGTCGGCCGGGTTGCATAACTGTCGCAAGTAATGGGCTTAGGGGAGAATTTTAAGGGATGAAGTAACATTTTCGCCGACTAGGATTAAGATAGTGTGCTAATTTCAAATATACCCTAATTATTATGGTTCTAAGAGCGACTCTACAGATTAGAGGAATGTTTATGTAATTTTTGCGACAAGTTTTAGTTTTTATAGATGTTTCTAAAAGCAATTCAGAGATACTTTGCGTTATGCATTACCTATTTTAACAGTGGCAGAGAGGGAGTTTTTATCGCTTAGTAGTTACAGGATGTAACATTAGGTCATATTTTCTCCTATCAAGTTGAACTTTGTGTAACATTGAACATTCTATACATTAAACTGTGTGATTCACAAAATGATAAAAACTATGGAATTGCGATTTCCTCTATCCCCTTCAAATATTTGACGAAATTGAAAACAATGTTCTGCTATTTTTCTGGGCATTAGAGTATTTTCTTCAGACATGCATAAGTACATAGATCAATAGGTTAATAGAATTATTTAACTTAGATTATGTACAGCGTGGAAGTAATTTATACAGGTGTTTTTCAATATGCGACCGACAAATACATGTTTTTGTGTGAGGAAATAAAAATATAATCTTTAATAATGCTTGTATATACTAAATGTTCTTGTTATCTAAAAAAAGGCCGATTTCTTTATTTTTCTCTCCCGTGATAACGATTGTACATATTGATTTTGATAACATAAACATGTCTATAGTATACTTATGTGAGCATACACAAAAAAAAATAAAATTGTCAAATTGACCATATCAACATGGTCAAATCATATAGTTAAATTATATGTTCAACTTTAACATTATATAGGTTGATTTAACTATTCATTTTTCTTCATGGATTAATTTGACCATACCAATATGGTAAGATCAATTATTAAAATATAGTAATTTTTCGAACGGTCAGTTTGACCATAGCTATGGTCAGAACAACTATGTGCTGCATTGCCTTTGACTTGGCCGATTTTTCACCGTGAAGAATAGGTCAAGTCAGTTCCACGTGACTGCTTTGGACCAATCACGTCCATCGTTCTCAACTTGAGACAGATCATCCTGCCTCCTCGTGTCGAAACAACGCAACTCATCGTCCGGTGTCTGACGGCGGCCATTAGATGTAACATTTTAGTCTTGTTTATTTTGAAGTTCGTGTGCTTTGCTCGTGTGGAAATATGCAATATGTTATTGCTAGTTACTGATGGTAAGTGTAAAATACCCAACTACTATTTTCTTGTTTGAATATTTGCATTTTATTTCTTTTACTACCACCAATCTATAACGGTCTAGAAGCTGGCTGCAGTGCAGTTACCTAGAGGTTATGGTTACATCTTTTCTAGTTGGCATTGACATAATAATTTAGAAACGACCTACTTTTTATGTCTTTAAACGCATTTATTTATAATTATTTGGAATTAATCTCGTAAGTCCAATGCAGAACAGCTAATAACTCAGAATGACAAGTGATCAGCTACTTAGCATTTAGCAATCTATCATTTTTATTATCATGAAATAAGAGCTCACTTAGTGGAGATCACATAGTGTTATAGCCTAGTAGGTAGTGGTACTAACATTTTGCAGTCCTTTTTTCCACAATCATTTATTCTTTGTTCGCTGTGCAAGATCTTTAACCTGAACTAATGTTCCTATTATGTTTTGTTTCATCTCTACACAAGCAAGCTGAGCTGAGAGGAGATGGCCAACACACCGTCACCGACAAGGAAGCGGCAATCTCTGACGGAATTACTAACTCGGTCATTTGCATTATTTGAAGTGGGTGAGTTGAAAAAGTTTGTATTGTGTTGAACTGTCGTCTCAGATCTAGGTACCTAGGTATGCTTTTTCTGACATAACTTACTATTTTGTGTTAGGTAGGTCCAACAATGTACCTACCTACTTACTAACTAGGTAATTTTTTTTTGTCAAATTTCAAATGTACCTAGGTACATAACAAAAATACATCAATTTTGAAAAAAACAAATATGGCATGTTAACAGCCCAGCTGCCATATCTACATGGGTAGGTAAATCATTTTAGATTTTTTTTCAAAATTTAAAAGAAATCTTGGTAGAGAGTAAGTACATATAGGTACCGGTAACAATTTCCTATTTTTTTGCCAAATTGTAACAACTAAAGAGATTGTTAAGTGCCAAGTAGGTACATACAAAAGCATACAAAAGATACAATATAATGAGCTTTTTCTTCAATCCACATGTCTGCTGTTTTGAAGAATGGTCAAATGTAAATTTACAAACTTTAAATGTGTCTAAGGCTACCGGTAACGCATTCTAATTAGGTATTACCTTTTACCCCCAACTTCCTACATACTTCCTACTCCCAATATTTGAACAAAATTCACAAAATCTCAAGGTCACAGTTAATTTAAGTTGGAATTTATAAATACCTTCAATGTACAGAAGGTAATTTTGAATGTTATTATAAGTATCGCCCATGATTTGAGTTTTAAAAAGTCATCGCTGACTGGTAAATCTACAGGCCGGCCGGTAAATTAAATGTTATTCAGAATTATAAAGTGTTTTAATTTCTTACAGTATGGAATCGCCTCTCGGCTTCTGACACAAAACAGAATGTCTTCTCCCTGGGGATGCTGGGGAATCCTGAGGATGCATGAAACTGACATCCAGCCAGATGTACACGGCTTCGGTGCAAACAACGTTGTGGCTCTTCCAAATACGCTCTATATCCTGTTCAAGGTCAATTCAAAAGGTATGCAAATTCATCTATGGACCATTCATACATGACTTTTTACTAGACCGTACTTTAGGAAATAAATGTTTTGAACTTTCACAAACTACAGTTTTATATGAAATTCAATATTTCGCTCAAAGAACATCGAGCAGTATTTCAATACCCTGCTAAATTTTGAAAAGTTGATTTGGACTATTGCCAGGGCAACAATCAATGACATTCCTTCAATAAGATTTTACTGCAGAGTATTGCATAACTGGCCCTAAGATTAACATTGTACCTACTATTTTACTTAAAAATTTTCAGCCAAATCGGTCAAGATACAGTCTTATTGACATTTTAGTTTTTTTGAAATAGGTTAAAATTGATGTTGATGAACATTGTGCATCGTTTTTTAGAGCCTACCTAGTTGTTAAATTTTATTTCTAGCCTATAGGTACACTCGTAGGTACCAAGATTTTATACACGATGCAAAAGTATTTTTTGTTTTTGAAAAATAACTACAATAGGTATACCTACACTTGAATAAACTAAAATTTATCGTTCAATTAATCTGATTGACTGAAAATTTTAGATCGCACAGAAGTGAGTCCAAGCGATATCCTTGTCTCACTCTTGTAGGCGACCTCTCATTTCAGTGATAATAAACAAGCTTTGATCGGTATGGAACATGACCAGCAGTCGTTCAAATTTGCTCACCAATCAATTTTTGTCGTGCCGAGTGTACTTACTACACTATTGGCATAATTTTTGATATCACTACTTTCCAATTTTCAGTTTGTTTTTTGCTGGACCTCTTCTCAAAAATCATGATTATATTTTCAGATGGGGTTTAGTACTAATAAGGTATATAATACTAAAATATATGTACTAAATATATAATTAGGTAATTATATATAAATTATTTGCAAAATGCTGTAATTTTTTTTTTTGCTTTTCATCAAGATTTTGTGTGTTTAACTTTTTAGGATTTCGACAATTAAATTGTCAAGATTTGACTAGCTTCCTAAATATCTTGATCTTATCAAGATCTTGCAATATTTTTCAGTATGGACGGAGAGTTTTTATGTGGTTACAAGATATAATAAGTAACTATTTACTTTACTATTTACTTTACTTTACTATTTACTTTATATTTTACGGAACAGGTTGGCTGAGTGGTAACGCTCTGAACTTGGTTTCCGGAGGCCCGGGTTCGATTCCCGAGGCCGCTTTTCTTGACTGGGTTTTTTGTGGTATTCCCTCAGTCGACTGGCAAATACTGGGAAGGTACCCTACTAATAGGCCACGACCGCCTCCTTCCCACCTTCCATCCTTTCCTACTCTTCATAATCATCTCCTAATCATCATCATAATCATTCATCCGTCGCCATTAGCCTCGCTGCAGAACAGTGCGACCTTTTTGCGACCCTAAACAAACTTTTTGTGTACCAAGCTTGTTCCAAATTATTACTTGATTGGTGTACCTATGCAATATACTCGTTGGACTTTTGTATAAAGATAGACTTGTAGGTACCTATCTAAGCTGTGATGTGTGTCGCTTCAAAATAAATTTAAATTAAATGAATGTTAATTTTTTACACTTCAGACTTGAGGGAGTACGCCGCTAGCGACAGTGAATCGATCGGCCCACCGATACACCGATTCTTCAACACCACAGTTGGAAAGCCGAACTAAATGTGACACGTGGGTGAGGGAATACTGCCAAACCATACACTGCCATACTGCCGAACCAGGATTGGACTATAAGTGCGATAAGGATTGGAGCTCCGTGCATACAACGTTTTTGACAATACATCCGATTCACTATGATACTCTTTTAACTTCATTTAGTAGTTACCTTTAAACTACATAATACTTTCGTAGTTTCATTGACCTACAAGGTTTGACCGGTTCTAAACAGCTGACAAAATATATCTTTTGAACATTAAAAATGTTCGATTTTGTTCGTGTCGTGGAAGAAAGTGTATCTAAGTAAGGCTAAGCTATAGATTTCAATTACATTTGTGCATGCTATTACTTTCATTTGCACCATTTAAAAATGTACCTATAATAAACAAAACATTCTTATTTGGTATCAGTTCATTACCATAATGATTCGGTTTCCATAAATGTAACCAAGTTTTGTTTTTATTTTGAGTTTTACTTTTCTGAATGAGAAGTATACTTAGGTATTTGCTTTATTGTTTTCTATATTCACCATCCAATATATCAAGAATGACAACATTAATAACATTCTATTTTTTTGTCATCATTCAAGTCAAGTCTCAAGTCAAGGTGTTTTGAGGTTTTGAGAGATAAGAACCTATTTTATATTAATACCTATTTTGATTGTATAATAGTAGCTATGACTGGGGTATAAATGCCTATGCACAATTGACATAAAAAACTAACGGACGAACAATCGTGAACAAAGTTTATATAAATTTAATATTACCGGAGCCGTTATGTCACTGTCCGTTTGTCAATTGTGCACAGCACATTTAATGTCTCATGTTTAACAACCATATTCATGTATACGTACGTCTGATCACTTTCAATTGTATACTACACGGATTTTAGAGGTGCATTCACAAAGACCGTTGCAAGTCTTTTAATGTTAAATATTGCCACTTTGCCTCTATTGCAGGGGTCGGCAAGCTGCGGCTCCGGAGCCGCATGCGGTTCCTTGGTGGTTCTTGAATGGCTCTTTATAAATTAAATAAAGATCTGGAATAAAAAATTTGAAAATTCGGAAAAACGCCCTGCTGGGGAACAGTTGAAAGTTTATTTGATTTCGTTCATATTAAAGTCCCTGAATCACTTTTAAATTGTTAAAATTCTTTAAAAAGTTAAAAACGCTTTGCGGGGCAACAACTGGGGGGGGGGGGGGCTACGTCAAAATGTCATAATAAACTAGTAATTTAATATATTATTTTCGGAGTATTATTTAGTTCATTTCCTCTACTGCGGCTCCCATTATTTTCTAATTTATTAATTTTTGGGAAATTGGCTTCTCTCCTTCACCATAAAAGGTTGCCGACCCCTGCTCTGTTGCCATTTTTATACTTCAATAAGAATAGTATGTGCGCAACAATAAATCATGTTGTTATGTGCGTATTCTGGCCCACAGATAATTTTAATTTCCTTGAAAATATTTTGCAACAAATTATGTTGCCTATTATATTTTTTCATAAAGGATTAAGTTTTCAGTTAATATTGTTTTGATAGATAATATTGTCTATGTGAAAAACGTGCAATTAATTACACTCTCTTTTTAAATGAATTTTTCATAACTAATAAATATACGTTTCTATGAAAAATTAAATTTTGCATTACATGTATGTTCCTCCTTCCTTCCTTTCTTTTCATAAAAATCCAATAGGAAAAACTGAAAACTATTTTTGCATTTTAATTAGGTGCTTTTATTAAATTATAAATTTTATTTTTTTATCCAATTAAGAACTGACCATATGCCTATAGTTGATTTAGCCATTTAGCTATGGTTGAATTGACACATGGCATAGTCAAATAAACTATATAATTCTATGATAGAGTCAACCATTATATTGGTTAAACTGACCATACACATATAGTTGAATTTACTATATGCAATAGAAATGACCATATCGATATAGTTGAACTGACCATAGAGCCAACTTGACTAACAAACCTATATGGTCAAACTCACCATACAAATGGTAAAATCGACCATAAAAAAGTGACCATACAATATAGTCAAATTGACCGCCGAAATTGGTTGTCCGTATTTTAGCCTTTTAGTATGGTCAACTTGACCATAATATGTGTTAAATTGACCATACATTTCTTTGTGTGTATGGAATGCATTGAAATTCATCCAATATTTTGTACTGTTTAATTTTGTTTCAAGTGATTATGAACTTCAAAATTTATACTGAACGGAAATATCAAATAAGGATTGAATTTCGCATATCCAATTTTTTAATCATCGTGAATCATGTTGAATCATTGAATCAATCTTCTATCCAATATCCAAGTTTTATTGCACAAATAAATTTAATTTTACTCCTCATGTACTTCAATTTATGATAATCAATTATTGTTTTGTTGTTGCTGTTCAACTTGTTAAATTACTTAAATCTTGAATCTAGATCCAAAACATTTGTCCGTATAATTCGAGCTCTCGACAATGGTCCAAGCCCTCACTGAAAAAGTAAGTCTCAGTTGGTAATCTGCTTCATTGCGTAGCATCATTTTATAGATTTTTAGATATTGATCGACTGTCTATTCTACCTTAAAAACAAGTCTTTATCATGGGAATTCATTATTATTATCATCACAATGACCATTGATAATCAATTTTTAACCAGAGAAATCAATCATATAAATTGAACCCTTCAATCACATAATGAGATTACACATAGCTATATCGTCAACCTTCTCCCATTTATTATTGAGACGTTATTGAGACCTTCATCTCATTAAATAGCTGTGTCGACGAGTGTACATGTTGTTAAAATTTCATCTTAATCTTTTTTTTTTTATCTATTTCCTAATCTATTTCATCTTAATCACGGAACAGGTTGGCTGAGTGGTAACGCTCTGAACTTGTATTCCGGAGGCCCGGGTTCGATTCCCGCGGCCGTCCTTCACGACTGGGTTTTTTCGTGGTTTTCCCTCAGTCGACAGGCAAATACTGAGAAGGTACCCTACTAATAGGCCACGACCGCCTCCTTCCCACCTTCCATCCTTACCTACTCTTCACTATCATCTCCCAATCATCATCATAATCATTCATCCGTCGCCATTAGCCTCGCTGCAGAACAGTGCGACGTTAAGCCCCAGACAAAAAAAATCATCTTCAGTTCAGCCATTCTATGACTGACAACAGCATCTAAAAAATAAAAAAACGAACCGTACAAAATCCTGGTTCGTAACAATGTAAAATTATTTTATTTATTGACATCAAGCAGGCCGAAAAAGTGTACAATTCAGCTTATAGAACGTAATTTCCAAGTTTCAACTTGATGCAAGAATCCCCATACAATTATCATTAATTATATATTTGCCTGCATTATAACTTAGCGGTTGATTATCTGGAATCAAGTAGTTTACCTTGTGATAAGCTCCTATCACGGATTCCAATATGTGCCACAGTGATTAGAAGCTAAGGTGACTGAACGTCAGTGTTGTTTATAACGTCAAGAAACACTCTCGCAATGAAAACGAAGCGGTGACGAGATTTTAATAAACTGTTGAAATGTCGAAAGAAGATGATTTTGTGGAACCATCTGTGTTCATGGCATCCCCGAAACCAGGTGAATTTTGATTTTAAAATTGTTTATCTATTAGTGAAAGGCATAATCATGAAATAAATGGAATTTATTATAATTGAGACAATAATGTTGAATACCTGAAGGTCCAAATACGAAGAGCATTAGCAAGAACAAACGAAATTTCTTTCGGGTTCTGTCGATAGCATATGGCAAGTTAAAGGACCCTAATGCTTATAATATTGCTGCTGATGACAATTTTATTTATACCATTTTATCGATACCTACTCTACTTATAATCTCATAGACGATAAAAAAATTGTGTTATGACTTATGACTATAGTTTCGTGAGCCACATGGCCAAAGTTAAAACGGAATTCAAAAGAAACTGATTGACTGATCAAGATTTTATGGAATCATCCGATGGAGTCTATGCTAACTCGTCATTTAACTTTATATTAGGTTACTTCGGTTAGTCAATTTAGGTACCATTTGTTTCCTACATTTAATTTTTCAAACAAATGTCAACCTTAAAACAGGACGAAATATTGTTCTATCTAATTGAGCGAGCGTAGCGAGCGTCTCCATTCTGCACTTTTGGACACTTTCTCTGTTTTTTTTGGTTTGTTTTTGTTTTTGTGTTTGGCCCGACGGCACAGGCCACAATTTTCTTCCGATCGAGCTGAAATTTTGCACACCGAGCTGCCCTCCGATTGGTTCAAAAATTATAATATCTCCTGATTGGTCAAAAAACAAAGTGTTCCGATTAAGTTCACATTTTGCATGAACATTAAGACTACTATTTTCTCTTATTTTACAAGTTTTTAGCCCAATCATTAGATACCTTATGCATTTACTGACATTTTTCAATTTTTGAAACTGTCAGAATTGATGGTATCGGGAAATTCCACTGCTTTCTGGATTGTTTTATGTACCCAAGTACTTGCCTAAGTGTATAAGTGTATAAGTGTATAAGTCTATTCTCAGTTTCAATGAAACACATATTCTTCATGATTGTGTGGATTATATTGCAATTCATAAGGGATAGGGTATACCAAATTTTTTTTTGAATGTGGATCGTGTTTCATAGTTATGTTAGAAGCAACGTTTCGACTAGATAGCTTATGTAACATCTCATATTTTACACATTTCCAGCCCAATCGGTCAAGAATTTACAATTTCCAGAATGTTTATGGAAAGTTAATATGAAAATCATTAATGATGTAAAGTTATAGTTTTCTTTGATTGAATGGATCGTGCTCGATTGGCGATGTTGCGCGTGTCGGTGCTCGCTCATCAACGCGTTGCACAGAGCGTTTTCCTAGTATAATAAAGAAACGAAGAAAGTTCAAAAGAATTGTCTTATTAATATATTAGGTGATATGTGATTTAATTTGTAATAACAATGATTGATTGTCAAGGAACCTGACAAGCAAACGTTCAAATAGCGTTTTTACTTTGGTCAAGTGTAGGTACTTCACATTAATTTAATTTTTTTTAATATATATATTATGTGTTAACATGTGATTGGTGTTTACACGAATATCATATTTTATATATTTATTGTATATTCAAATTTGCTAACGTAATGAGCTCATTTGACGTGCATCTATTTGTATTATTGTTGGTGGGATCAAAATAACCCCCCAAACAGATTCCTATCATGACATCAGCAAAAGCCAATACATGATTCTGATTGGAGGTAGATTGAGAATATTCCAGGCATTCCTGTATCTTCCAGACAAATGGTTGGGGACGCGCCACCTGCAGTGCTCCCTGCTGTTCCTGGGAGTCCTGTTGGCTTACAGTCAACGCAGCAACCTGGCAGTGTCAATAGTCGCCATGACGGACAAGGAGTCGGGCAACCCGAACTTTCCTGTTAGTATCCATTTTATCAGCTATGTCATTGTATCATCATTGTATCATTGTATATCATTGTATCACTGTATATCATTGTAGCCGATTACGATCCTCAAATTGCTACGATAGTATAATTTATATTTTAATTTAATTATAATAAAACTAAATTAAGTATTCAAAGTTTGCACGATCTTCTTTTGTTTTACATCAACAATGTAAAAAAGTATATTTTCGGCCATTTTGGGTATAGCTGTCAAGTCGATTTTAACTAATTATTATCGGTTAGTCGAAGATATAATTTGTAAATGAGTGGTTTATACCTATAAGAACTTCTTCTGCAGCCTGCAATTGCACAGGGAACCATAAATACTATCAAAAATATACTGAAAAACAGATTGACAGCCGTCTGACATGTTACCTCCAAGATGGCCGCGCAACAATGAGATGATGTCTCATGCAAACTATGAATAGAAAATCTCGAACAGTTTAGATGAAATTCATCGAAATCATGGTGCAAATTCGAATGTACTGACAGCACATCTACTTTGATCACACAACTATTCAGGGCCAGTTTTCAATGCCCCGCTAAATTTAATTTTGATTATGACCATACTGCCATGGCAACAACCAATGACATCACTTGAATTATATAACTTCTGGTTTTAACAGATCATTGAAAATCGGCCTTTAGCGGATTTATGAAGAAATAGACAAATTATTTACGCTGAGGGACAGTCTCTCCATACTCTGCTAACTTTTAAACGGTTGATTAGGACTGTATTGCAATGACAACAACCAATTAGTTACAATCATAGAATGACTGTGTTAACCTAATTACTGGTTTTAGCAGAGTATTGAAAAACTGCAGACCTAAGAAATTGGCTATACGCTATTTAATTTATTTATTGTGGATTTACCTGCCAGAGGCGGGAGAGCTATATTAGTGCTTAATTAACACACTAAGTGCCCTCTTAGTGTGATTATACCAGTGAAAATGACAATGAATACAGAAGAAGTTTGGTGTACATTTAGCTATAGGCTATATAGCTATAACGCTATTTTGGTACAAGCTACAATCAGACCAAATGACAGAACATAATCAGACCAAATGACATAATCAAGCTCAAATATAAATACAGATATACACATTCTTTGTATCACCCATTCTTTGTGTCACACTTGTCACAACTTATAGTGGAATTTGTTTGTTATTACGTAAATTTCAAGTCTAAATTTCAATTGAAGATTCCAAATAAAATACATTCAAAATTACAACCAAGAACTGAAACCCAAATGAATTTCGGTTCCGGTTCCATTACCGGTTCCAAGATTTTAAAAATATCGGTTCCGATTCCGGTTCTGGTTCCATTTCGGTTCCATAGGGGTTTCAATCGGTTCCATAAGAGTTTCAATCGGTTCTATCAAATGCAGGCAATATTTTTTTTAATGGACGTTTGGGTACTTACCTACATGCTTAGAAATGTCTAACACTAGTTTGACTTAGTGATCATTTATTTGAAAAACTGTAAATGGATAATAATTTCATATTTGAAAGGCAATAAAGTATAAATTCAGTGAAATGGTTATAACCATTGGATTCGTTATGGAACCCACATAATGTTTAATATTAATAAGGGTTCCGGTTCCGGTTCCACCTAAAAATTAATATGGGTTCCTATTCCGGTTCCTATAAAAATAACTGTTCTTTTCGGTTCCGGTTCCGGTTCCAGTACTGAACTGTTGTAAGCACGAGTAATGTCCGCAGCACTACGACTGAGCGAAGGGACGAAGGGCATCATCCTGAGCTCCTTCTTCTGGGGCTACGTGGTTACTCAGATCCCTGGCGGAGTCATCCAGTACTGAACTGTTGTAAGCACGAGTAATGTCCGCAGCACTACGACTGGAGCGAAGGGACGAAGGGCATCATCCTGAGCTCCTTCTTCTGGGGCTACGTGGTTACTCAGATCCCTGGCGGAGTCATCCTGTTGTAACTGTTGTAAGCACGAGTAATGTCCGCAGCACTACGACTGGAGCGAAGGGACGAAGGGCATCATCCTGAGCTCCTTCTTCTGGGGCTACGTGGTGACTCAGATCCCTGGCGGAGTCATCCTGTTGTAACTGTTGTAAGCACGAGTAATGTCCGCAGCACTACGACTGGAGCGAAGGGACGAAGGGCATCATCCTGAGCTCCTTCTTCTGGGGCTACGTGGTGACTCAGATCCCTGGCGGAGTGATCCTGTTGTAACTGTTGTAAGCACGAGTAATGTCCGCAGCACTACGACTGGAGCGAAGGGACGAAGGGCATCATCCTGAGCTCCTTCTTCTGGGGCTACGTGGTGACTCAGATCCCTGGCGGAGTCATCACCCGGATCATCGGCGTCAAACCTCTGCTCCTCGCGTCCCTCGGGATCTCCTCGATCTTCTCAGTGTTGACGCCGGGAGCAGCGGAGTGGGGGGACTGGGGGCTGGTGTGCGCCTTCAGGGTCATCCAGGGGCTGGCACAGGTGAGGGATGTAGAGTCAGCTTCAAAAGAAGCTGGCCAAATCCCTATATTGGTGTATGGGAAACTAGTATAGAAACTATTGGAAACGTGTGTACACCAACGTCCATACAATATTCGTTTATAAAGGTTGAGCTTATCGAGGGATTTCAGTACTCGGAAGTATTCGGCTTTTCCCACTTCGTGACGTCATGGAGTAGGAAACAGCCGGCAACTGCTTCATAGTCTGTATGCGCTGGCATGTGATTTAGATAGAAACTGTCCTACTCCATGACGTCACGAAATGGGAAAAGCCGAATACTTCCAAATACTGAAATCCCTCGTTCGGTTCAACCAAAGATATTATGAACAACTTTCAACCTTTAGAAAGGAACATTGTATAGACTTTGGATGTACACTATATCCTAGGATAAAACACTGGTGTTATAATTAAAACCAAATGGACTGCGATATTTCGCCGACTCGTCCGGTCGGCTTCTTCAGGTGAGACTGACGAGACAACAACAAGACAAAATAAACCTAACTTCTAGCTTAAAATGACCCCTATTTATGAGCAACCAGTGAACTTGTCATGCCCCCTTTCATTCCGCGTATACGCAAATCTTGCACAAACGTCAGTTTTTGTAATCTAATCAAGAGATGATTAGATTAGATTGAAATTGAATAAAGTCAACTCGAAAGCGAGTTCATCTTGTATAAAATCTTTTTGTTCCTTAAGGGAGGTCATGGAGAAGAATCAACCTAGGGGGCTCCAGTCCGGAGGAGTCTGGTACTGGTGGGAAGGCCAGTCCAGAATGGGAACGGAACGGGGTAAAGGGTTCGTGCAGGTGGACCCAGATTTCATGGGAAGTCCATATCGAGGGTGGAGGTCCGATGTGTTTCTCTTTCAATTCATTACGCTTCTATCTCTTGGTGTAAGCACAGTTGTTCGTGAGATGTCTGACATGACGCATTGTTTGATATGTTTTCAGGGATGTCTGTATCCGTGTCTCCACGCGCAGCTCTCGAAGTGGGCTCCAGAGTCGGAGCGAGGCTTCCTGGTGACATTCGTCTATGCAGGTTGGTACCACTGTCACACGACGTTTTGCTTATTAGCATCTGTGGATCTAGACTTATATAGGAGAGGTTCCTTCAATATAATGTTTTGCGTCTCTTTCACCGTATTCACTTCTACCACAATGTTTTTGTCCACAAAAGTTCCCCTTGAACGTGGGTTTTCTTGTTAATTTGGCTTATAGTATGTTCAACATTTCTCGGCCCAAGCAACTCTCGTGGAAACTTTGTTTGAAGAGTGAAGGGGTTGTTCACTGCCATTTGCTCTCACTCGCAGCGCTAGCGGCAATGGAGGTGTCTCACTCTGATTGGTTGGTCTCTGAATCCAAGATCTCTGAATCAAACTCCCGCCAAGGATAAAAAATATTCCATTCCGCTCTGCATTTTGATTGGCTCTCTCTCTGCATTTTGATTGGTTCTAATTACGGTTAGGACAGGAGCGCCATCTACAATAGCTTTGCGAGAGCAACCCCATTCTACATCAACAATACCAGACACAAAACAAATTTTACGAAAGTACATAACACGAAATGTGGCAGACAAAGAACTGTCAAATGAACCACATTTGTGTTGATACAGGAGCGACGCTTAGTACCGTTGTCTCGCTGCCTATATGCGGCTGGCTTGCAACCTCCGCCGCCGGGTGGCCGTCCACGTTCTACGTGTTCGGAGGCCTGGGACTGGGTTGGTCGCTGCTCTGGCTTGCACTCGGCTCCAACGGTCCAACGGAAGACAGATTCATCTCCGTTGAGGAACGCGCCTACATCGTGGACTCTCTCAGGACTTCGGACAAACCCAATCAGGTTAGAAGTTCACGACAGAAATAACAAATGGACGTGAATACTTGTGTTTCAAGTAACATTGTTAAGAGGCAAACGGAAGCGAGCGGGAATCGCACGGTTCGTCAGAGCGTTTTTTTGAAATTTTGTCTTCCCACTAAATAATTTTAAAAAATCAGATAGTAACGACCCATTACAGCATAATTTACTAAATAATGCCGCAAACCGGACAGGTCCACCAAAACTTTGAAGCCCTGCTGTTCGTCACATTATTTTATTTAGATGTGCAACATTGTCTGTCAGTGAGTTCAGTATCTAACTTGAAGGTACCGAGAAGAAAAAAATAGAAATGGCAAGGCTGGGGTCTGACAGACCCCAGGTGAATACTCGCGGGTTAAAAAAATGGAAAAGGAATGTAAGCTTATATCTAGTGGAGCGGTCGCTCCACGCCAGCCAAGTCGTACGGCGCGCACACTCTCAAATAAAGGCTGGAGCAAACCCACTTTTACTGTAAGCATCAAAGTGGCATTTTCGGCCTACTGGATCTTAAAATTGGGAAATCTCACATTGTTGCGATATATCTTAATTTCGAGCTATGGCCCACCCTACAACATATACCAAATTTGGGAACAATAGGTTACGCCCTTTGCACGCTAGAGGGCCGTGAAAACAGTGTTTTAGGGCGGTTTTCATAATAATAATCAGTAATAATCTCAGTAGTAGTAGTAGTAGGCTGGAGCTAAAATCCGGTAAACAGGCCACAGCCTAAACGGCTGAACCGATTGATCTCACATTTTTACCACGTGTGCACTTTTGGCGTCTGATTTAACCTTCACCCCATAAATTTTTTGTGCCGCCATTTTGAAACTGGAAGTGACGTCATATCTCAACAACGGCTAGACCGATTGGAACGAAAATAGCGCCAAACGATTCGGACGGTCATCTATATGGATAATCAATAGCAACAGACTAAAATTTATGTTAACGAAACCGGAAATGACGTCATGAAATTTAATTCATCGATTGGCATTTCGGCAACAAATTTGATCCAATTATTTTGATATTTATGTAACGTATGTTCTTTTGTGATATTATTTGACTTGATATAAAACCAACCGGAAGCCGCCATTTTGAAACCAGAAATGACATCATATCTTAATAACGTCTTAATAGATTTAAACGAAACCAACGCTAAACAATTTAGACGGTCAACTTTATGTATTATCATCAATAATATTTGCAGTTTCCCATACTGAAACCGGGAATGACGTCACACATTTTAAAAATCGCACAAATTTACATTTTGATGCAATAAATATACTATTTGAGACTGCTTATAATAAAATGAAATCATGTTTAAATTATAATTCAAGAGGTCAGTGATTTCAGCAGCCATTTTGAAATCGGAAGAAACGTCGTAATATCTCGAAAACTGGTTGACAGATCGGTATGAAACTAGTGCCAAACGATTCGGAAGGACATCTCTATGGAATAGGAACAGTCAAACTAGAATTTTCCTATTTATGAGGCCGGAAATGACGTCATTCAAATTTATAAATCATTATAATCCCCTCCTATACAATAAATACATATTCAGAAAGCTAAAAATGATACACATCATTTATAGTTATAAATTCTATGTGGCAGTGCAGAAAGTTCAGCGGCAATTTTGAAAACCGACGTGTTGCCATATCTCGGAACTGGGTTGACCGATTGGAATGAAACCTTTGTTTTTTTCATGAGAATAACCAAATTGTAAAGGGTAATTTTTTTTAAAGGATTTAGTAATTGTTCATGTGATATGTGTCACACGTAAGTTGTAAGAATAAACTAAAAAAAGTAGTGATATCCCCATAAAAAACACTCCGTATAAAAATACCAGCCAAGTCTCTTCAACTTAAAAAAAATAATGAAATCTAAAAATTCTGCACTGAAAAGTAGTGATATCAAAAAATTAGCCAAGTCAAAACTTTATTTGAAAATCAAAAAATACTTGGCGCATCGTTTTTTTAGGGCATTATAGGTATACTATGTATATGTATATTTCATGTATAATTTATAATTGGCTTATACTTCCAAGCTATTTATGTACACGATGCGCCAAGTAGTTTTTGATTTTCAAATAAAGTTTTGACTTGGCTAATTTTTTGATATCACTACTTTTCAGTGCAGAATTTTTAGATTTCATTATTTTTTTTAAGTTGAAGAGACTTGGCTGGTATTTTTACACGGAGTGTTTTTTATGGGGATCATATTTTCTTTAATCAGTGCAAGCAGACGACTCAATTTTAGATACGACTGACTTTCTAAGTATTCATCTTGAAAGAAATCCGCCTTCACTCTCCGCTTTGCACACCTTCAGACCTGAGTTGCATATAAAGACTTCACTTTCTTTGCAGTTGATGTGCACATCAAGAAGAGCATATTGCATGAAATTCTCTTGATAATTTCTGATTACAATATGCATGTTTACATGTCCTAACATGCTAATGTGCCGTTGCAGTCAATGACACGTCAAGTCATTGGTTGTGTTTTTATGTCATTACTCATTGGTTGCAGTACTGTGCAGTACTGTGGCACATATAATGGCCAGTTTTCCCCTAGGACACTTTGGACCTTCCATTATCTAGATCTAGGATATACAAAGGACATTCATCCCTTGTGCTTATCACGTTCTATTAAAGCTATCTGACCGTTTAACGACTCTCCATACCCCTTCGCCTTACACTATTGCCAATGTTAATGTTGAAAATCCTCTCATTGTTGGACGTTTCAAAAATGCCGAATTGTGTCCTACAAAAGATCCACTTATACACAGATAGAGAAAGGGACTAAAACAACAGGTCTTGTCTTCCAGAATCTGTCGACTCCATGGCGTGCTGTGCTGACGTCACTTCCTGTATGGGCTATCATCATCGCAGCAGTGGGAGATGGCTGGGGCTTCTGGACTCTCATGACCAACATGCCGTCCTACATGAACTCCGTGCTGGGCTACGATCTGCTATCCGTGAGTTTTCTTCTTTCTACACCATGGAGGTGAAAACGAACAGCGTACTGGAGGCCTGTCTCAATGTTAACGAGGCGTACAGCAGCTGGCGCAGGAAATTGAACTCGCGCGTGGGGTTATGGGACTAACGGCGGCCATGTTCGTCGATCCACATGTGTCAAACTGTGCTGTTTACGAACATATTTGAGATTGTTTGCTGTTTTATACGATAATTTTTTCGGGATTCAGTGTAGGAGGGGAATTGTTTTATTTTATGTGAAATTACGTTATGTTTATATTTACTAAGTTTGAATATGGCGCGCTTCGAGTGACGAACATGGCCGCCACATTCCGGAAGTAAGTACAGAAGCCTGCACGCCTCCCGCAATTTAAGATTCCACTCCAACGTAAGGTATTTAAAAATTATCACACAACGTTTGAAATCGTCACTCATAGTCTTGAGTGTCATTTAGTGAGAGTTAAAGTAGGGAACCACCGCGATGTGATAGTTAAAACAAACACTCATTAAAATTGAGGTGTGAACGATTCATTGCATCATCTTTTGCGCTTCTTCTTATTCCAAATGTTTGCGCTGTCATAATTGACTAAGCAATTATTAGACTGATGTAATTCTCAGTCAACAGTACATATTAGACTGTTCCTCTGAATCATTTTAGCAGATAGCCTGTTATTTATGTGCCCAGAGGTAGAAGGCCGGTAATCCATATAAATTATTCTTGAGGTGCGCTCAAAAGCCAGTAACTCTGTCTTCATCCAATCAATTTGTAATGTGGCATGAGTCATTGTGGAAGAGTACACTTCGATGTAACGGTATTTCTTGACGACATAAGTCAAATGTCAATTGATAGAGCTTGATTATATCATTCCAAAAGTGTGCAACGCTAAATCGAGAAAATTTACTACCGCCCTTCTACATCTGTGGTACATAACAAAAGTCCTTTTATTGGCAAAATAAAAAGCTGAGAAAAATGATGATTGAATATCAGGAATTGCGTACAGTTGTTGAGACAATAATCAATATTTCACGAATGGTTTTCCTTGACGTTATGTTCAAGACAGAACGGACTGCTCTCCGCTGTTCCCTACTTGGCGCTGTTTCTCCTGAGCTTCGTCTTCAGTCGCATCTCTGATTACATCACGAGCCACAACATCCTGACGAAAACCACTTCTCGCAAAGTCTTCACTGGGATTGGTGAGAAATCAGCAGTCGATGTGCAATGCAGTCAAATTGGTCTGCTTTTTGAGCGAGCGTAGCGAGCGTCACCACGGTATACTCATGGCACTTTCTCTGTTTTTTTTTTTTTTGCCTGCACAGCCCAGGTCAAACCGCACAACCAATCGATCTGAAATTTTGTACACATACTAACGTAATCTATGCGGTCCCTGGGATCGTTTTTGAAAGGGATTATATGTTTGGTTCAAATTTAAAAAATATATATTTCGATTGGTTGGTCCGATCAATTTTAAATTTTGACAAGTCATTACGATTAACATTGTCCCCAATCTTACAAAGTAATAAACAAATCCTCTCTTTGGTTAAAATTTAAATCCATATTTCCTGCGTTTTTTACATTTAAACTAGAACCGTTTGACCGATCACCTTTGCATGGTCATTGGGACCAACATTATCTGTATTTTTCGACAATTTTCAGACTAGTCTGTGTTTAAATCCAAAAGTTATTGACATTTTACGGACATTTTGCGTGTTGGCTGTCAAATTTTTCGAAAATATTTGACCACGGCATAATTTGACTCTCAGTTCCAAGGTAGTTAGAGCAAACACTTTCAAACGCATATTATATGAAACTAATAATGACCGTTCAACAAATCGATCTGATATTGTGAACACGCACTAATAACATGGTATGAGTGGTCCCAGTATTTGATTTTGTGAATTTTGTGATTTTTGAAAATGAACAAGGAACCATTCAATCATATAGGTTCAATCGATCAACTTAAAACTTTGCATGGTTATTGGGACAAATATTTTAGAAATGTTTTGAGATTTGTATACCTACAAGTCTGTGACGAAAGAAACATACTTTTCTGACGCTTTTAATGACATTTTCGATAGACAGAATTTCGGTTGGAGGTTTTGCGCGTATCCGTGCTCGCTCATCAACGCGTTACACGGAGCGTTTCCTATAGTATATTGACATACTAATTTAGGAGCTGTTTTGGGGTCATTCAGTACAGATAACCTTTTCCTTTAAGAATGCTTACATTTGGGTACATAACTTTTTGAGCGTATCACACTGTGATTGTTAGTTAGTTAGATAACAAAATTATAACTCCATGGTTAGATGCGCATGTGTGTGTGTGTGTGTGTGTGTGTGTGTGTGTGTGTGTGTGTGTGTGTGTGGGTGTGTGTGTGTGTGTGTGGGTGTGTGTGTGTGTGTGTGTGTTGACAAAGCTATCAATGTGAGCTCAGGCGGGTGAATACACAACAGGAATGTGAGGTCCATTTTCAATGTGAGCTCAGACCCCCTGAGCTCGGATTGTTTAGTATAGGGAATCAATGCTAAATGATAAATAAGGCCTTCCTACCGAGTTTCAGCTATGAGCTCACATTGATAGATTTGTCTGTTTTCGTAGTTGAGGTGTGTTCCCACCAGGGCGGCGCTCGAATAGTTTTCACACACTTCGTACACACCCATGACGCGTAGTGACCGCAGCATGTGAGCTCCTTTTTCGGACATGCATTTTGTGGAGTTCCCTTTAAATTCGAATCAGCCAATGACATGACGGCATTCAAATATTTGAAATACACACAGCGCGACCGCCTAAGCCAATACAATGTGAGGTCATAAAAAATAAAAACGTATAGTTTTGTAAACTATTTATTAATACGTTCAATTGTTAGGTACACCTATGTTACATGCATAGAAACCAGCAAATAAATTAAGATAACTACATTGGAGCAATGACTAAACAATTAAATACAATTAAATATCGTATTACTCTGTTGAAGATAATCGTATGTTTTTTTAAAAAGTACGTAATATCGTGCGTATGCTAAAATCGTGTACGTACCAAATGATTACTGGAAAATAATAATAATAACGTTAAACAATGTAACTATTACATAAAACAAATGTCACATACGTGCGAAATAGACAAGTTTCTAACTGCAGTAACTGACTATTGATATTTTTATAGAGGGGGGAAATCCACGTAAAATGTTATTGAATACAATTTCACAAATGTGTATATTTTTTGTTGGATTATATATAACTTGTAACATCTTGAAAAACATTCTATATTGTTATATTTGACAGACTTGCGTCTTGTGTCTTAAAATGTTGTAATTTAAACGTTGAATTTAAATTTAAATCGGATTGGCGTGTATTAACACACAGACGACCTCGTATTGTTATTTTAAATTCAACAATGTGTATGCGATTGCCAGAAGACTTCAGATACAACTGAGAAATCGGATTGGCGTGTATTAACACACATACGACCTCGTATTGTTATTTTAAATTCAACAATGTGTATGCGATAGCCAGAAGACTTCAGATACAACTGAGAAATGGGATTGGCGTGTATTAACACACAGACGACCTCGTATTGTTATTTTAAATTTAACAATGTGTATGCGATAGCCAGAAGACTTCAGATACAACTGAGAAATGGGATTGGCGTGTATTAACACACAGACGACCTCGTATTGTTATTTTAAATTCAACAATGTGTATGCGATAAAACTACCCAAAAGACCTTGAAGAAATTCAGAAAGTTCAATATATTGATTCAAACTCAAAATGAGGATATTGTTTAGTAATGATTATCCGTAAACGAATGACCAATGCTATGTAAATCTACTTTCATAATATTAGGAGTAAATATGGACGAGTTTGGGATTTATTTAAACAATTGCTTGATAGTTTTTCCTTGTTTTATACACATGCATTAGATTTGCTTCACTGAACTGTTGTGTATCACCGATACGCACACACCGCATTATCTGAGGTCCTAGAGCTTCGACCTTGAACTGAAGGTAGGAGTGTTTATCGCCATAAGAAGGTTTCCATTTTCTGCGTGGTTAGGGGTTTCAGTTTACTTCGAACATGAGTAATATGTTTGATTCTCTCCACGAGTGTTGATGAGACTTGCCAACCTTCACCGTCTTTCCGAAGTATCTTATATTGTAATATTAATTTCTCATGTCATGCGACGACACTTACTTATATATTTTGGGTTAATTTTTAACTTATATCCGAATGATTAAACAGTAAAATGAATAAAGATGCGATCACAAAGAGAGTTTTTACATGTTGCTTTTTCAATTTAAATATCACCGCTTTGCCTGCAATGTTCACATGACACGTCCCGGATATTTTTATATTGCTATGTAGGTACGTTGTCTATGAGAATTCTAAGCTGCAAATTAACTGCAATTTTAAAACAGGAAAAATCGATAGTGATCTCATTATCAACGACATTGTCAAAAGTCGATATTTTTCAAAAGCGGCAAAATTCTTGGGAATTCGTGGTTTTCAACAGGTAGGTACACATAGGAAAACTGTTGATCATTAAGACATTTGCGATAAGAAGAGTCTATTTGCGATGCAATTGAACGAACTTTGGAGTTTTGAAAGGTTTTTTGAAAATGTAACAGATCCGAGAACAAGACAAAGCACCGCCAGACGGAGGTAGGTCCAGATTATTTATCGAAAATCGAGTTTGAGCACATCGCTTGCAATTTTTGGAGGAAATACTTGAATATGCAAAACTTAACTAATGCTTACACGTCAATTCCGATTGACATAACGCCGACTCACTAATTCAAGATGGCGCCGAATTGGGCCTTAAAAATTAGTTTTTTTGTCCTTTTGAGAGCGAAAGTACGAGAAATTTTTAAAAAAATAGGGTAGGTCCCAGTTAGATATTGAGTGAAGAAAAATAAAAAATACTAGAAATTCTCAGCTAGTCGATTTTTGAAATTGTAACGCCGAACTTTAAACTCAAAATTGGGCCAAAATTTTAAATACATGCCCCCGCAGACCATCGATTTACCTTCTACAGACCTATTAGGACCGCGTCTAGAACTCGACTCATTAGGCGACCCTCCCATCATTTGCCGCTCACAGGGGATGTGAGCAAGTTGGCTCAAGCGCCAACACACGAGCTCGAGGGAATGTATTAACAAGACGGACTTACGCCCCTCTGCGTCTAGAATTCGACACCTTAGCAACCCTCCCATTACGCACAGTTTTGTATACAATAATCTTTACGGTCATTATTAACAGCTTCAATTTCTCAGACAGATGCTTTTCTGTATTCAATTTATTATGAAATACCTATTAAAATACTTTCTTCATAACATACAGTGTTTAAGAATTATTTAAATAATTAATAGCAGAAGTTCTATCTTATACACACTCTAGGCTCACTCGTATCATCAATTCGAGTTCACAAATGTGTGATGATCAATATGAATTATGCCATTACATACGAGGTCCCAGGATTTTTCTCTCCTCTGTTTGAACAGGATTCGTCAAATTCAATCTTTTAACCGATGTATTATCCTATTGTGAGTGTTTTTTGTTTGAAACACTTTTCTCCAGGATGCTTGGATTAACGGTAATCATCGTTCAAATAAAATAATTTTCTCTGCGTTGACTTTACGTGCAAGATCGAGGTTGCTCTAACGTTGTTACTATGGCATTAAATCTGAACAAATTCACGAATTTTAGAATCGGTCTTTCTCTCTCATTTTTGCAAGTAGACAGTTGAATTTTAGAGTGGTTACCTCCAATTTTCACGCTGAATTCGAATGTGAACTCAGATTTTGAAAATGTTGTCAGTAGAGTGAATAAACATCAATTAACTGAAATGGCATCTGTGTGTGATATTGATAAGGGCGGGATTCCCATGTCAAAGGTACTGAATGAATAATGAATCGTACGGGCTGTGACATGTGATTAAGGTGGCTGGGTCGATCGACCATTTTTTCAGATAGTGTTCAATTTTGCTGTACTCACTCATTGGTATTCCCTAAACAACACTTCAAAAAATAAAATACTTCCCGTGTCTAGTTTTCGAGATAGGCGAATAAGAAATAAGTATTTTCCCCATGTTATCTTATGGCAGGTTTGAAAAATTTGCTACAACTGAAGATTTTATTTAATTGGCCCGATAGATTTTCAAAAAACCTATATAAGAAAGAATCTTTGATCTATTTACTTTCATTAAAAAAATATAAACCAATATCATCGTGTGCTAAATAAAAAGTTGTAGGCGATTCAATTCAAATTGCGAATCAAGTCAAAATACTTTTGGCAACACGGGAGTGCTCAAGGTAGTTAGAAGGCACTAAATGCCTACTAAAGATACCTTGACTTTTTATGAAAGTAAACTCTAGGTGTAAGCTCAGCAAGCTCAGCCATAATGATTCTACACAAATTCAAATTTCCAAAGTACGATGTTGCCATATTGTACCGTATTGTTAAAATTATTGAAAAATCTTCAATATCCGATTCAAAACTAACTTCTTTGGGGCAGTAATACTGCTCTAAATAATAAGATAACGTATAAATACCATTTAAATGTTGTCTATTTCAACTACCCAGTATAATATAAAAGTAAATTATGTGCTAAAAGAATTTATAAACGTGATTTTTTTACACTTAATAAATTAGGGAAAGCTCTCCAATACTTCAGAAAATCGATCGATCCAGCCACCTTAAAATGAAACCTAATTACAATTAAAAGTGTTTTACACAAGACACTATTATTTAGTGTTTTAAATTAATATGGCATATGAATCGGTGGATGTGTGGACAAGAAAGATCTGAGATTATACGGGACAAGCACATTATTCAATTCAACTAGATAAAGTTTCATCATGAAAACAACAAGAAATTAGCAATTTTTAATATTTTTTTTGAGTTTACCGGATACTTTGATATTTTAGGGAATATAATTGAGAAAATATATTCTGGGTGAGAGTTCTCTAAAATCGAAAATAACTTGTACCATGTTTCCATCATATTAGCTGTAATATTTTACCACTTGTCAATGATGTAGTTTTGTGTAGGATGTTTCAATATGACATTTGGCATAAGTAGTATATGATGGTAAATTAAGAATTCTTTTCTAGATTGGAAATTTGTTAATATGAAAATGTTGAGATAAAATGAAATCGTTGTAAATTTGTTCTAAAAGGAGCATACGTTCATAATAAATATACACAGATGCGTCGGAAGTATATTTTTGCAGGGGGGGGGGGCACTCCTGGTTGTCAGATGCCCCAAAAGTAGCTGAAAATACATTTTTTCGGGAAAACACGTTTACGATTGAGTTCAATGTGGGGTTTTGGGGGAAAAGCCCCCCAAAATTATGCAGGTCGGATTTGTTTTTAATTTCAGAAGTTCATATGGACCAAATTTCGATGCGCTTTGGCTTATAATTTTTCGGCGATTTGCTCCCCTTACATAGGGATTAACTGAAAATTTGAACTTTAATATCTTTACTCAATAGTTTCTTATGAAGATTATTTCGAAGTCGGACAATTTATTAAGTAGATTTGAATGAATATCTATATTATGGGGAAGGGGGGGGGGGGGGGTAGGCACATTGATTTATCTGCCTCATGTGTTTTCTTAGGGGGGTGGCACGTTTACCCCCCCCCCCCCCCCCCTTCGCCGCTCCAGCGCCCATAAATATACATTATATTCATTTTAATTTTTTTATTTCGCTTCAACTAATGTGCAAAGTGAAAATAACCGCCGAACCAGGGCTCGAACCCGGGAGATCTCACTTCCCGGGCGAGAGTTCTACCAACCTGGCTACCATTAGATGTTTTGCTTCACACATACCTTCATATTGAAATTGAAGTTATTTTTATATTGAATATAATTTACATTTATTGAATTTTATTTTATTTGTTATGAAATAAATGAATTACATTTATTAAAATTGTTTAACAAACTATTCACCAAAGTCAAGAAGCTATAGCATCAGTGGAAAAGTCATAATCTAGTGGAGCGGTCGCTCCACGCCAGCCAAGTCGTACGGCGCGCGCACACTCTCATATAAAGGCTGGAGCAAACCCACTTTTACTGTAAGCATCAAAGTGGCATTTTCGGCCTACTGGATCTTAAAATTGGAAAATCTCACATTGTTGCGATATATCTTAATTTCGAGCTATGGCTCACCCTACAACATATACCAAATTTGGGAACAATAGGTTACGCCCTTTGCGCGCTAGAGGGCCGTGAAAACAGTGTTTTAGGGCGGTTTTCATAATAATAATAATCTCAGTAGTAGTAGTAGTAGTAGTAGTCTCCTGGAATTCAAATCCGGTAACATGGCCACAGCCTAAACGGCTGAACCGATAGGGCACTAGCCAAACTATCTCCCGCTAGGGTGCTGCCATCGGTTTTGTGATAAGTGTGAAGTAAGCTGTTCGTGCCACTCAAAATTAAAACTCGCGAAACTTTATTTTGACATGCGTAGAAGATGTACTCACTGTTTAGATACATAGATTTTTTACTCTAGTATAATTAAATGTGTAAAAATAAGAAGATAGTGCAATATCTAAAGCAAATTCTATTTCAATCTGAAGCGACACCCTCTCAATTGTTTTAATTGGAAGTTACAAAATTCCATTAAGCAGTGAGTCATTTCAAGAGAGCACTGGAAACAAAAATAATTCTGTGAGCTGTCATTATATGATCAAAATATCATTATTACACTATCATTTCTAATAATTATCCACTCTTTCGTTAAATAACCAAATATCAACATTAATTATTATAATATAACATAAAAATACGGACTGTGGGGTAAGAAATGCGTTGATTTGAAAAGCACAGCCTCGACGCTAGCGCCAAAGTAGCCGATCCCGTCATCCTAGCTTGGCATCGCCCCATTGATCTCACATTTTTACCACGTGTGCACTTTTGGCGTCTGATTTAACCTTCACCCCATTAATTTTTTGTGCCGCCATTTTGAAACCGGAAGTGACGTCATATCTCGACAACGGCTATACCGATCGGAACGAAATTTGCGCCAAACGATTCAGACGGTAAACTATATGGATTATCAATAGCAACAGACTAAAATTTATGTTAACGAAACTGGAAATGACGTCATGAAATTTGAAATACATCGATTGGCATTTCGGCAACAAATTTGATCCGATTATTTTGTTATTTATGTAACGTATGTACTTTTGATATCTCATTTGACTTATTATAAAACCAACCGGAAGCCGCCATTTTGAAACCGGAAGTGACATCATATGTCAATAACGGCTAAATAGATTTGAACGAAACCAGCGCTAAACAATTTAGACGGTCAACTTTATGTATTATCATCAATAATATTTGCAGTTTCCCATACCGAAACCGGAAATGACGTCACACATTTTTAAAATCTCACAAATTTACATTTTGATACAATAAATATACTATTTGAGTCAGCTTATAATAAAATGTAATCATGTTTAAATTATTGAGCGAGCGAAGCGAGCGACTCCATTTGGCTCTTTTAGCACGGACCTCTGTTTTTTTTTTGTTTTTTTTTTTGTTTTTGTTTTTGTATGCTAAAGGAAGCAATAGAAGTCGCACCGTTTCACCGATCGACCTGAAATTTTGCACACATGTAAAGACAACCTTCTCTGTTTGCAGACCCAATTTTTTTTTGAAATCCATCCATTGGTTCATTGCTAAAATAAGTATCTCCTGATAGCCTAAAAAATGAAAATGGTCATCGAGAAATGTGATCAAACTCATATTTAGCATGGTCAGTAAGACCAACAATGTCACTTATTTTACAAATTTTCAGCCGAATCTGTCAAGAAAGTATGCACTTATTGACATTTTTAATAGCTGTCAGAAATGAAACATTGAAAATGAATGTCTTTCCAATGCAACTGAATCTGATTTGCTTTAGGTACAAGAGTGTTTTGATGGTATGTACACTTTTTTAGTGAAAAGCAGATATTTTTATGTTTATTGAGTTGATCAAATTTGAATAATTCAATTTGGATCATAGTTTCCAACAAATCATTTCGAGTTTTTAAGGACCTTGATTGTCTTTTCGTCAATTCGTAGTTCTGATGGCCGTGCCTCCCGTGTTTCTACTTGGCTGATTTTGCATCCAGGAGGGATTAGAAACATAAGCTCACATTTCAATAATATCATTGAGTGGCGTTTGTTCTCTTCTAGCGTTCACACGTCATTCCAAATCTCTACTGCATTTTGCTTCTTTTCGTTGATAATTTTGGCAATTTGGTGTACTTTGTGAAGGTATTAGTAAAATTGAATCGCTTTTAAAGCATAGATATTAGGTATCTACAGTTTTTGTCCAGGGGATTGATTATTTCAAATTATTTTCTTCTTGGAAACGTTGGATTCATTCCGTTTCTAAACTAGGTAGTTACTATTTTACCTGATCCGTTTTTTTGTGTGGAACTTTGATTCCTTTCGCTTATTAGTTGAAAGGTGTTTACTTTATTTTCATATTTGCGAAGTTTTGTTCAAGATTCATTTCGTAACATTACGACATTGAATACATTACGTCTTTGAGCACACATTTCGTGCATTTCAAACATTGATCACACAAATATTATTGTACTTTAATTAGGTAGGTACTCTACTTCTTACTTTTTCATTACCTATCTTATCCCTATTTAAACATGCCGAAAAATGGAAAGACTTCTGCTAGAATGAAAGCCATAAAGGCGAAAAAGCGTCTGCGTGAAATTGAAGATCAAGAAACTGACGAAGCTAAATCTAAAAGGTTGAAACAAAATGTCGTTAATAATAAAGCATCAAGGAGCAAAGAGACCCCCGACCAGACACGTGCGTGAAGTTGGCACCCCCCCAGAAAGCAATCGATTTGAAATTCTCCAAATATTTAGTGCTGATTTAGTGCTAATTAGTGCCGTTAATTTTGGATTTAGTGCTGCAACCCCTGAGAAGTAATTAGCGTTTATCTGTGGGGGGTGCCAACTTCACGGTCCAGCACCCCCCATGAAAACAATCGATCTGAAATTCTCCAGATATTTAGTGCTGATTTAGTGCTAATTAGTGCCGTTGATTTTGGATTTAGTGCTGCAACCCCTGGGAAGTAATTAGCGTTTTTGTGTGGGGGTCGCAGCACCCCCCATGAAAGCAATCGATCTGAAATTCTCCAAATATTTAGTGCTGATTTAGTGCTAATTAGTGCCGTTGATTTTAGATTTAGTGCTGCAACCCCTGGGAAGTAGTCAGCGTTTTTCTGTGGGGGGTGCCAACTTCACGGTCCAGCACCCCCCCATGAAAGCAATCGATCTGAAATTCTCCAAATATTTAGTGCTGATTTAGTGCTAATTAGTGCCGTTGATTTTGGATTTAGTGCTGCAACCCCTGAGAAGTAATTAGCGTTTTTGTGTGGGGGTCGCAGCACCCCCCATGAAAGCAATCGATCTGAAATTCTCCAAATATTTAGTGCTGATTTAGTGCTAATTAGTGCCGTTGATTTTAGATTTAGTGCTGCAACCCCTGGGAAGTAGTCAGTGTTTTTCTGTGGGAGGTGCCAACTTCACGGTCCAGCACCCCCCATGAAAGCAATCGATCTGAAATTCTCCAAATATTTAGTGCTGATTTAGTGCTAATTAGTGCCGTTGATTATAGATTTAGTGCTGCAACCCCTAGGAAGTAGTCAGCGTTTTTCTGTGGAGGGTGCCAACTTCACGGTCCAGCAACCCCCATGAAAGCAATCGATCTGAAAATCTCCAGATATTTAGTGCTGATTTAGTGCTAATTAGTGCTGTTGATTTTATATTTAGTGCTGCATCCCCTGGGAAGTAATTAGCGTTTATCTGTGGGTGGTGCCTTCACGGTCCTAATTACTTCCCAGGGGTTGCAGCACTAATTCTAAAATCAACGGCACTAATTAGCACTAAATCAGCACTAAATATTTGGAGAATTTCATATCGATTGCTTTCATGGGGGGTGCTGCGCCCCCCACACAAAAACGCTAATTACTTCCCAGGGGTTGCAGCACTAAATCTAAAATCAACGGCACTAATTAGCACTAAATCAGCACTAAATATTTGGAGAATTTCAGATCAATTGCTTTCATGGGGGGTGCTGGACCGTGAAGTTGGCACCCCCCACAGAAAAACGCTAACTACTTCCCAGGGGTTGCAGCACTAAATCTAAAATCAACGGCACTAATTAGCACTAAATCAGCACTAAATATTTGGAGAATTTCAGATCGATGGCTTTCACGGGGGGTGCTGCGCCCCCCACACAAAAACGCTAATTACTTCCCAGGGGTTGCAGCACTAAATCCAAAATCAACGGCACTAATTAGCACTAAATCAGCACTAAATATCTGGAGAATTTCAGATCGATTGTTTTCATGGGGGGTGCTGGACCGTGAAGTTGGCACCCCCCACAGATAAACGCTAATTACTTCCCAGGGCCCTGATTCTATAACTCCATTGCGACCGCTTAGCAATTATTTCAATGTTAATCCTTATGGAAGTAATTGCTAAGCGGTCGCAATGGAGTTATAGAATCCCACCTCAGGGGTTGCAGCACTAAATCCAAAATAAACGGCACTTATTAGCACTAAATCAGCCCTAAATATTTGGAGAATTTCAAATCGATTGCTTTCATGGGGGGTGCCAACTTCACGCACGTCGACCAGACTGCTGCAAGGAGATACTCAAACAATCAACGCAATACCCGCTCTCGTGCAGCGGGTATTGCCGATTGACCGACCAACTAAAAACTTCGCATGGTAATTGGTAGCAACATTTAAGGTATTTTTGCCAATTTTCAGTCTAATTTGTAGTTATTTTCAAAAGTTTATCATATCATATGAGTGGTCCCAGGTATATTGTTTGAAGGATATCATGTGATTTTTGAAACTTAACAATGAACCGTTCAATCAAAGGTTTAATCGATCAACTTAAAACTTAGCAAGGTTATTGGGACCAATATTTTTGGAAATTTTGGAGATATTTATACAAGTCTGTGACGAAATTCAAGAATTATTGGCTTTTAATGACATTTTCGATAGACATAATTTCGGTTCGAGGTGTTGCGTGTATCCGTGCTCGCTCATCAACGCGTTACTCAGAGCGTTTTCCTAGTAATTCAAGGGGTCAGTGATTTCAGCAGCCATTTTGAAACAGGAAGTAACGTCATATCTTGAAAATTGGTTGACTGATCGGTATGAAACTACCGCCAAACGATTCGGAAGGTCATCTCTATGAAATGGGAACAGTCACAGTAGAAATTTCCTATTTATAAGACCGGAAATTACATCATTCAAATTTAAAAATTATTATAATCCCCTCCTATATAATGAATACATATTCAGAAAACTTAAAATGATACACATCATTTATAGATATACATTCTTTGTGGCAGTGCAGTAAGTTCAGCAGCCATTTTGAAAACCGAAGTGTTGCCATATCTCGGAACTCGGTTAACTGATAGGAATGAAACCTTTGCTATTCTTCATGAAAGATCATTTAAAGCAAATATATAGTACCATACGCAGATTTTCATTAGTAAACCAAATTGTCAATGGCGACTATTTTTAATGGATTTAGTAATTGTTCAATTGACGTCACAAGTTCTAAGAATAAACTAAAAAAAGAAGTGATATCCACATAAAAAACACTCCGTGTAAAAATACCAGCCAAGTCTCTACAACTAAAAAAAATTATGAAATCTAAAAAATTCTGCATTGAAAAGTAGTGATATCAAAAAATGGTCCAAGTCAAAACTTTATTTGAAAATCAAAAAATACTTGGCGCATCGTTTTTTTAGGGCATAATAGGTATACTACATGTATTATGTATATTTGATGTATATTTTCTATCTGGTCTATACTTCTAAACTATGTATACACGATGCGCCAAGTATTTTTTGATTTTCAAATAAAGTTTTGACTTGGACCATTTTTTGATATCACTACTTTTCAATGCAGAATTTTTTAGATTTCATAATTTTTTTTAGTTGTAGAGACTTGGCTGGTATTTTTACACGGAGTGTTTTTTATGTGGATAGTAATTAACTAGGGAAAATGCACCAGTCATTGGCAGATGTACCATACTAAGCGTGTAAATGTACTACTACCCAGCCGCACACCCCTTGTTACGCCCCTGAAATTCACATTCTTTGGTCCTATCTCATACACACAGTATACTTATTCATTATCAATTCGAGTTCCCAAATGTGTGACGCTCAATATGAATTCATCAATTGCAAACGAGGTCCTAGGTTTCTTCTCTCCTCGCTTTGAGGAGGATTCGTCAAAATTTATATTTTCCCCGATGTATTATCCTATTGTGAGTGTTTTTTGTTTGAGACACTTTTCTCTAGAATTCTTGGATTAACGGTAATCATCATTCAAATAAAATTATTTTCTCTGTGTTGACTTAACTTGCAAGGTCGGGGTTGCTCTAACGTTGGTACTATGGCATTAAATCTGAACAAATTCACGAATTTTAGAATCGGTCTTTCTCTCTCATTTTTGCAAGTAGACAGTTGAATTTTCGAGTGGTTACCTCCAATTTTCACGCTGAAGTCGAATGTGAACTCAGATTTTAAAAATGTTGTCAGGAAAGTGAAAAAACTTCAAATAACTTAAATGGCTTCTGTGTGTTATATTGATAAGGGCGAGATTCCCATGTTAAAGGTACGGGATAATGAACCTACGTGATTGAGTGAAGAATTGTTATATTATTTAAACATGTATTTCACAGCTATCGATATGAAAACAATTGATCCTAACGCCATCTCCAATAGATATCGTCTATTTGCGATGTAATTGAACGAAATTGAGATATTTGAACGAATTTTTAAAACTACCACAGATCGAAGGGATCGATAGTGTGGTAGGTATACTTACGAGGAGTGTTCCGGAATATTTGCTAAAATTCGAGTGGTGCTTTCGTCATCTATTTTTGCCGTAGAAACTAGATTTACCAGAATCGGTCCTAGTTTTCGCATAGATTTCAAAGCTAAGCGATTACGTATCTGAAATTGGCGGCCGCCAAATTGCAATAACCTAAAGTTTTGTTATGTTATGTTATTTTTGTTTAAAAATTGTTAGAATTCAAAGATTACCATATTTTTGTAGTGGGATGACTAGTTTTAAAGGCATAAAAAAATTTAAGAAATATTAAAATGATTTATTTTATTATCATTGTTTAAAATCAGTAAAATATACATTGACGCCATAGCTCAGAGTATTGCATACGGCAACAATGTCTTCACCATCGTTACAAATTGTTTCTTGGCTAGAATTGATAAATCATGATGCTCACCCACGGGGTTTCCCGTCAAAATAAAAACGTATTTGTCGGTAAAATTTATTATTTTCATACTCAAAAGTGTACACATTAATTCATAAATATAATGTTTTATTCAGTGGACATTTTCTAGGGAAAACGGTTATACTGTCAAATGGCGTAATTTCTTAATCAACTAACAATTAATGACGTTGACATGGTTACAATAAAATATTAAATCATTCGACAGGAATGCCGTTTCCCGTCAAATTGTCCACTTGATTTAAATGTCATATTTATCAATGGATATTTACACTTTTGAGTATAAAACAGTATGTTTTATCAACATTATGTTGATATTTTCTATAAATAAATTTGTTAGAATAAATAGCATTTTCTTAAATCTGAAGGTATACCACGAAACAAACTAAGTCAGGAAGAACAGCCAAGAGAATCAAGCCTGCTACCCATTACAAACAATAACATTTCCGTAATTATACAAGAACAATAACCACTTTTTGACATACTATAAAATGCTAGTTGGACTAAAATGTTTTCTTCCTACTTAATTTTCCTCGTAACCTTGGACTGCGAAAATGTGTTTCAAGGTTGTAATTTTTCAATCATTAGTCAATTTTTTTTGCGATAATCTTCTATAAAATAAATATTTTATCAGAATTATATGGTTCTATCTTATACACACTAGGCTCACTCGTATCATCAATTCGAGTTCACAAATGTGTGATGATCAATATGAATTATGCCATTACATACGAGGTCCCAGGATTTTTCTCTCCTCTGTTTGAACAGGATTCGTCAAATTCAATCTTTTAACCGATGTATTATCCTATTGTGAGTGTTTTTTGTTTGAAACACTTTTCTCTAGGATGCTTGGATTAACGGTAATCATCGTTCAAATAAAATTATTTTCTCTGCGTTGACTTCACGTGCAAGATCGAGGTTGCTCTAACGTTGTTACTATGGCATTAAATCTGAACAAATTCACGAATTTTAGAATCGGTCTTTCTCTCTCATTTTTGCAAGTAGACAGTTGAATTTTAGAGTGGTTACCTCCAATTTTCACGCTGAATTCGAATGTGAACTCAGATTTTAAAAATGTTGTCAGGAAAGTGAAAAAACTTCAAATAACTTAAATGGCTTCTGTGTGTTATATTGATAAGGGCGAGATTCCTATGTTAAAGGTGCGGGATAATGAACCTTACGGTCTAGCAATACGTGATTGAGTGAAGAATTGTTATATTATTTATACAATTATTTCACAGCTATCGATATGAAAACAATTGATCACAACGCCAATTCCAGTAGATATCGTCGTTTTGCGATGTAATCGCAAACACTCCACCTCCGAAATATTTGCTTAAATTCGAGTGTTGCTTTCGACATCTATTTTTGCCGTAGAAACTAGATTTACCAGAATCGGGCCTAGTTTTCGCATAGATTTCAAAGCTAATCTGAAATTGGCTACCGCCAATTTGCAATAAACTAAAGTTTTGTTTTGTTACGAAATTTATATTTGCATGAATTCAGAGATTACTACAGTTTTGTTGTGGGATGACTAGTTTTCATGGAATCTATTAAAAAAAATTAAGAAATATTAAAATGATTTATTTTATTAGGTACCATGGTTTAAAATCAGTAAAATATACACTAACGCCATAGCGCAGATCATTGCAATGGCAACAATGTCTTCACCATCGTTACAAATTGTTTCTTGGCTAGACATTATAAATCATGATGCTGTCCTATATCACCCACGGGGTTTCCCGTCAAAATAAAAACATATTTGTCGGTAAATATCATAATTTTCATACTCAAAAGTGTACACATTATTTAATTCATTAATATAATGTTAAAATCAGTGGACATTTTCTAGGGAAAACGGTTATACTGTCAAATGGCGTAATTTTTTAATCAACCATCAATGACGTTACCATGGTAACAGTAAAATATTACATCATTCAACAGGAATGGCATTTCCCGTCAAATTGTCCACTTGATTTAAATGTCATATTTATCAATGGATATTCACACTTTTGAGTACAAAAACAGTGTGTTTTACTAACATTTGTTGATATTTTGTAAGTATAATTTTGAAACGATTTAAATAATTTATTAATATTTCCTAAAACACATGCATGATAAGTGTGAATATAATTATTATCAGCGCTGATAATAACAATTTTGTGATAAATAAGTTGAGTGATTTCCAATTATCAATTCATTACGAAATTCGAGGATTCAATAGATACTGAAAGAAAGACCTCAGAAAGACTGGACAGATTCTCAAGTCTTCTTACACACTTGTCCGGTGGTTTAAACCTCTACTCATACATTCGAAGCAAACTGAGGAAACCTGACAACGCCGAAGACATACGATGCAATAGTTCTGGCGAGTAAATGGCAACCTCTACGTCAAGGTCAAAATTATAGGACCTCAGATGATGCGGTGTGTACGTACTCAACGTCACACAGCAGATCTAAGAAACTAATTCAATGCATTGTACAATACACACCACAAATAATTTAAGACTATTTTATCATAAAGCTCCACTCACAGTTCATATATTCTCCGATTATTAGTAAAGTGGCTTTTCATTAATACTGAGCATTTATGTACAGAAATATTCGTAAAAAATGATAAAATCATGATTTAATACAGATAGGGTTGAAGTGTGGGTATGATCTGAGGTCAGTAGGGTTTCGTCTCATACACACTGATCCCGAAGACGTTTGCGTTATTGAACGAAATCGATGGTATTTAACGATTTTTTCAAATGTTAACATTACGAAGATCAAGACGATGCACCGCCAGAGAGAGAGGGGAGTAGCTCCATAATATCAGTACCGGCCCAGTACCGCCCAGTACCTGCCGGTACCGGCCAGAGCAATTGGCCGGTACTGGCCCAGTACCGGAAATTTGGCCGCGTGCAGCCCAGCCAGCACTGAGCCAGTACCGGCGTCATTGCTGTTGGCCAGCATGATCTTTGAATGCACCATCTTGTTCGTGGCCAGCACCTTGCCAGAGTGGCCGGTACTATAGCCCATCACCGTGCCTTCATCGAGCCAGCTGATATGTTTACTGGGATTGATCTAAAATCATTCTAGGCCGAAAAGATTTTAAAAAAGTTATAGATACACAATGTCAACATATTTCTATCAATGCGAGCTCTCATGTGTGTAATATAACCACAGTTGAGTCTATAGATTTGAAGCGAGGTACTTTGTGTCCTTGAAACACATTGTCAACATATTTCTATCAATGCGAGCTCTCATGTGTGTAATATAACCACAGTTGAGTCTATAGATTTGAAGCGAGGTACTTTGTGTTCTTGAAAAACAATGTCAACTTATTTCCATCAATGCGAGCTCTCAAGTGTGTAATATAACCACAGTTAAGTCTATAGATTTGAAGCGAGGTACTTTGTGTCCTTGAAACACAATGTCAACTTATTTCCATCAATGCGAGCTCTCAAGTGTGTAATATAACCACAGTTGAGTCTATAGATTTGAAGCGAGGTACTTTGTGTTCTTGAAACACAATGTCAACTTATTTCCATCTATGCGAGCTCTCATGTGTGTAATATAACCACAGTTGAGTCTATAGATTTGAAGCGAGGTACTTTGTGTCCTTGAAACACAATGTCAACTTATTTCCATCAATGCGTGCTCTCATGTGTGTAATATAACCACAGTTGAGTCTATAGATTTGAAGCGAGGTACTTTGTGTTCTTGAAACACAATGTCAACTTATTTCCATGAATGCGAGCTCTCATGTGTGTAATATAACCACAGTTGAATTTATAGATTTGAAGCGAGGTACTTTGTGTTCTTGAAACACAATGTCAACTTATTTCCATCAATGCGAGCTCTCATGTGTGTAATATAACCACAGTTGAATTTATAGATTTGAAGCGAGGTACTTTGTGTCCTTGTAACACAATGTCAACTTATTTCCATCAATGCGAGCTCTCATGTGTGTAATATAACCACAGTTGAGTCTATAGATTTGAAGCGAGGTACTTTGTGTTCTTGAAACACAATGTCAACTTATTTCCATCAATGCGAGCTCTCAAGTGTGTAATATAACCACAGTTGAGTCTATAGATTTGAAGCGAGGTACTTTGTGTTCTTGAAACACAATGTCAACTTATTTCCATCAATGCGAGCTCTCATGTGTGTAATATAACCACAGTTGAATTTATAGATTTGAAGCGAGGTACTTTGTGTTCTTGAAACACAATGTCAACTTATTTCCATCAATGCGATCTCTCATGTGTGTAATATAACCACAGTTGAGTCTTTAGATTTGTAGCGAGGTACTTTGTGTCCTTGAAACACAATGTCAACTTATTTCCATCAATGCGAGCTCTCAAGTGTGTAATATAACCACAGTTGAGTCTATAGATTTGAAGCGAGGTATACTTTGTGTTCTTGAAACACAATGTCAACTTATTTCCATCAATGCGAGCTCTCATGTGTGTAATATAACCACAGTTGAATTTATAGATTTGATGCGAGGTACTTTGTGTTCTTGAAACACAATGTCAACTTATTTCCATCAATGCGAGCTCTCATGTGTGTAATATAACCACAGTTGAGTCTTTAGATTTGAAGCGAGGTACTTTGTGTCCTTGAAACACAATGTCAACTTATTTCCATTAATGCGAGCTTTTAAGTGTGTAATATAACCACAGTTAAGTCTACAGATTGGAAGAGAGGTACTTTGTGATCTAAATGAAACATTGTCTACGTTTTTTTTTATCAATTAGTTTGTTTTAATGGCACCTTTTTACATGTCATGTCTGACCCATTCTCATAAATTATTATATCCATGTTATATAGATGTAAGTGATTTTCTGAGATTATAATCTGTATTTAATATCAGGAAAAAAATGCCATCAGTAATCAGTAATACATGGGATATTTGAACAGATGTTCTTACGTGAATCACGTACCTACGCAGTTCATTGCTGTGTATATTATGTTACGGATTGTCATAATATTCATTTGTAAGGAACTCGTCCTACAAATAACCTGACAAGTAATGAAGTTATGCATATGACTTCACTCTGTATATGCACTTTCGACTTTGTAACGGTCACTGTGTATGAGTTCGGATAAGCAAAATGTACGCGTAGTGACGGTTATGTGTATGAGTTCACTTTGTATGAGCACATACGACAATGTAACGGTCACTGTGTATGAGCTCGGATTGGCAGTTCACGTGATCTCACATTATATTGAGTAAAACGCAGAGTCCACATAGATATGTCATATCATACTTACACAACGACGTCTTAGAGCAAATCGGTTATGACCACGTCCATCTAGGTACTAAAGGTAGCAATAGTTGTCATGGTAAGCATTGTCTATCTAGTGTAGTTTGCGATGTCTCACATTGGTGGTGTGTATTCACATACCTCACATAGATAGATTCGGTCGTATGGGTGTGTGTGTGTGTGTGTGTGTGTGTGTGTGTGTGTGTGTGTGTGTGTGTGTGTGTGTGTGTGTGTGTGTGTGTGTAGTTATGCACTTGGTTCAAAAGCTAGAGAGATAGGGGGTTGGTTCTTTCGTTGGTATTCGTGGGAATCTCTAACACTGTTGCCAATACAATAAATAGAAAAGAAAAGTATGGTAATCATTTTGTCTCAAAGAAGACTTCCTTAACACACTTTGGGATATATCCTCAAATCTCCCTGTTTCTTCCCACCAGGTATATACGTCCCAGGCGTAACTCTGATCGGCCTGGCCTACAGTGAAGACAACACTTTATCCGTCACTCTTCTGACCATCGCCGTGGGCATCAGCAGCGCCATCTACGTGGGATTCTTCGTGAACCACATCGACTTGGCGCCCAACTTTGCCGGGACTCTGATGGGAATCTCTAACACTGTTGCCAATATCATGGGCATTCTCGGACCTTTAGTTGTTGGCGCGGTGGTCACAGATAGCGTGAGTATTCCTTGTAGAATCAGGCTTTAGCTACTCTCTGTTCATTATGTGAGTGGTTGTTCAGCATTGGTTGAATAAGTTGATTAAGAAAGTTTTCGGATTGTATTCAATATCTCACTTCCCAGCCGTCATTCATTTGCTGGCTGACAGTAGTCAAACGAGATTTGCGTCATAATTTGAAGTTTACATTTTAACTACGATTTTAAGGACAGCTTGAATTGATAAAGATAGAAGTTGAAGTCCATCAATATGTCACCAAGTAGCTTTAAATGTTCGTTTGTTTCCGGCAGACCTCGGCCAAGCAGCGGAGGGAGGATCTTTTTCTTCTCGGAAATGTTCTAATCTTGTTCGTGTGTTTCCGGCAGACTTCGGCCGAGCAGTGGAGGACGGTGTTCTTCATTGCGGCTGGCTTGTACTTATTCTCGGGGACGTTCTACGCTTTGTTCGGCAGCGCGGAATTGCAGTGGTGGAACGACCACGAGAAACGACCTTCTGCCAAATCGTTCAGCATCAACAGCATCAACAGCGTCAACAGCATCAACAGCATCAACACAGAGAAGAACAGAAGCGACATCTGTGATGAGCTCAGTGCCTTCGAGAAGCACGACTAAGCGACTGGACTTATTTTTATTTTCTTGGCTACACAAACAAGGCGCCATTGCATCTTTATAGGCCTACGCAAATCGCACATTCGGCACTTGCGTTTACTCTCTGATACCAGACAATACTATGGAACGGTTGACTGACTGCTTTTGAAAAATCCGTGGCTGCTTGACTGCAACAGCCAGTTTAAAAATTAAACATATATGTTGTTTTATTTTGAAATTATGAACTATATTTTTCTTTTTTACCTTCAACTTTTCGAGCAATAAGTTCCATATATTTTGAATGCTTGTTTATTAACTCGTAAATTGAGCGTTTTCCTGGTAATAAAGAACATGAGAAAAGTGATTCTCATAATGTATTCCCATGAAATATACCGATTCCCTATGGCGCTACGGCCCTTGTAGAGCCTTGGCCTCCTCCACTACTCCTCTCCACACATCCCGATCCAGAGCCCGCCTTCTCCATCCTCGCACCCCAAGCCTACGCAAATCCTCCTCCACGTCGGCCAGCCACCTCTTGCGTGGTCGTCCCGGGAGTCTTCTTCCTTCCGGTTTCTGCCTGTAGGCCTTTTGGGCTCCTCTTTCCTCGGGCATACGCTCCATGTGGCCGGCCCAAAGTATTCTTCCCTTCCTCACCTCTGTCGAGATGGCTGGATCTTCGTACATGTCATAAATCTCTTCGTTTCTCCGAATCCTCCATTAGCCATCGTCCTTTACCGGACCGTAGATTCGGCGGAGGATCTTGAGCTCCCAGGTGTTAAGAGCGTCCTCATCCCTCTTCGTCAGCACCCAGGTCTCGCTTCCATATGTCACCACATGCCGGGTTATTACTCGGTAGATGGTTTTCTTTGTCTTCCTGGAGAGTAAATTAGACGTAAGAAGATGTTGCATGCTGAAGTAGCATCTGTTCCCGGCGCTGATCCTGGCCATGACCTCCAAGTGAATCTCATCCATGAAATATACGCTGTTTTTAATAAAATCTAAAGGACCATCATGTTGGGTTGGCAAATGAGTCTTTAAGAGACAAATAGTGGGACGTTATTTTCTCAATATTTTCCTTCCTACATCCATCCGTATATTATTTTCTTCATTTTCATAATCATTCATCAGGTTCGAGTATTCCAAGCTTTGCTGACAATTGACTCTTGGAGACATGGTATTAAAAACACATAAAACACATTAAAATTAACCTAGCAGTTAATATGATCTTAATTTGCTTAATACGAAGTTTCCAAGAGTTTAGTAGTTTTTGAGCGAGCGAAGCGAGCGACTCCTTCTGTCTCTTTTGGCACGGACCTCTTTTCTTGTTACTGAGTCTATACAAGTCACAGTTTTTCTTCGATCGAGTTGAAATTTTGCACACATGTACGGACCATTTCTGGGCGTTGCAGACCAGAAATTTTTGAAATCCACTGATTGGTTCAAATTAAAAAAAAATCTTTCGATTGGTTGATCCAATCAATTTGAAATTTTGACAAGTCATTACGACAAATATTGTCTTCAATCTTACACAGTTTAAGCCAAATCCTCCCATTGGTTAAATTTTTTTAAAAATCCATTGATTTTTGAAATTTAAATTAGAACCGTTTGACCGATCAACGTAAAACTTTGCAAGGTCATTGGGACCAACATTATCTGTATTTATGATAATTTTCAGACTAATGTGTTTAAATCCAAAAGTTATTGACAGTTTACGGACATTTTGCGTGTTGGCTGTCAAATTTCTCGAATTTCATATTTCACGGCAACTTCGAATTTTCAGTTCCAAGGTAGTTATAGAGCAGAAACTTTCAAACGCATATGAAACTAATATGACCGTTCAACAGATCGATCTAATATTGTGTTACCACACTTAGGCATATGAGTGGTCCCTGGTCCTCCTGCCTCCTAGAATGCATAGTTCTGCCAAGTGACCACTGCCTCCTAGAATGCATAGTTCTGCCAATTGACCACTGCCTCCTAGAATGCATAGCTCTGCCAAATGATCCACTGCCTCCTAGAATGCATAGTTCTGCCAAGTGTCCACTGCCTCCTATAATGCATAGTCCTGCCAAGTGTCCACTGCCTCCTAGAATGCATAGTTCTGCCAAGTGTCCACTGCCTCCTAGAATGCATAGTTCTGCCAAGTGTCGACTGCCTCCTAGAATGCATAGTTCTGCCAAGTGGCCACTGCCTCCTAGAATGTATAGTTCTGTCAAGTGGCCACTGCCTCCTAGAACGCATAGCTCTGCCAATTGACCATTGCCTCCTAGAATGCATAGTTCTGCCAATTGACCATTGCCTCCTAGAATGCATAGTTCTGCCAAGTGTCCACTGCCTCCTAGAATGCATAGTTCTGCCAAGTGGCCACTGCCTCCTAGAATGCATAGCTCTGCCAAATGATCCACTGTCTCCTAGAATGCATAGCTCTGCCAAGTGGCCACTGCCTCCTCTAACATGCTCTAACGCCCCAGCAGTGCATGCAGAGCAAGGTGCCGAGGTGCTAGAGGCATTAGGTCGACCGATAGTTCTGCTCTGAGATGCCGAAGATGTCCAGTTCAGGAGCAGGGAATGCGGAAACAAGACGATACTATACCAACGCTGCAGGACGCTAAACCACCTACTGGACCAAAACCAGGGACACTTGGAAATACCATTGCATACCAACGTGTGATATTTCGTCGACGATACTCCGGTTTTATGATGTGCTTGTCAAATAAATTATTAATAATGGGAAATCTGCGAGATCACAAAGATCAGAGAAGAAGTATTCGTTTTTTAGTACGTTGTTTCCTAACAGATACTAATATCGGTAACATTTTGTAACACTCGTAATAGTATTTTATTATACACTGTATGAAAATACCGTACAATAAAAGATTAATAGAACGTACATTCAAAACATACATTTAAATTCCAATTTATATCGAAAATGCACAAAACTACCTCTCCAGCAAGAACCTTGATTTTGAGTTTGCGAATTTGGCTATATTATAGAGATATAATTATTTTGAAGATTTTGGATGTAGATAGAGGATTTTGGGTCTCATTGTTGTAAAAAAAAGAATAGAGATATGGAAATTCAAACATACAGTGATTTTTTTTAATCCCAGATATCTCTGCCCGGAACGGAATACCTACAAGAGATGCTCAGATGAAAGTAAATTTCGCAAACTCTATTGCTCGTTTGACATGCATAAATAATGACAAAATATGAATCTTCTGTACATGCAGAATTCATAAAAGTCACGGCACTCTTGCTTGGAATCTGATTTGCATGTCGGACAATGCTAAGCAGCTCGGTGTGTTTGTTGCATCCGTTGCCGGGAATCAGGTATTGTTACTTGTAAATGGAACATTACAGGTAGTATAGCTTCTGTGTTTTAATAAGATTTGAAGCTTCGAGCTATCGCCCTAGTTAAACGCATCACCTACATTTCTTATCTCCAATGTCAACGTTCTTACAACTGAATTCAAGAGGTTATTGAGCGATAATTAAAAACAAAGTCTGTGAGATAAGCATTCCGAGCTCTGACGAAAGTGTCAATCACTAATAGAATGTCAGAGGAAGATGATTTCCTCAATCCACCTGCATTCGTGGCGTCGCCGAAACCAGGTTAGTGTTCAGAGATAGTCTGGTGAAGTGTGGAGTGAGTGTGAGGTGTGTGATGTAGCATTGAGAGTATTGTAGAATTTGGAATAATTATTACATGTCTAGTTAGAATGTAATAATATATAAAACATGAATGGATTATCCAATACCTACACCGATAAATTGATTCATGAGATACTTTAAAAATCAATGGCTCTTAATTTTTTAATTTTTTATACTGAATCATTTAAATCCGGTTATCTCTACTTTGCTCAATTCTGCGTTAGTTCTGCGATTTCCAGTCATTACAAGACAGGTAAATTTGTATTTAAAACACATATTGAAATTGACAATTTTTTGCACTTTACCTACGTTGTCCTTACAAGATAGAGAAATACAAAAGTATCGAATCTAGACACATTGTGTTTGAAATAAATAATTACTTAGCTTTGTGCACATTTAATATGTTCGTAGGTTTATTATAATTATATTATATTATAAAATTAAACATAAATCATAATGTGCTGCGAATTCCGAAAACTAGTAAAATATATGAATGAGCCATTAAATACCTACGTATACCAAATGGCATTTGAAATTAACTAATAACTTTGGCAGGAAATGATTCTTCACTGACAGTATGTTTCCAACCTGGCAACGCTCGATTAAGTCCATGAATTTGAGAGTGAGGACAGAATGGATTCCTGTTTGTTCCAGACAAATGGTTCGGGACTCGCCACCTGCAATGCTGTCTCATGTTCCTGGGGATCCTGATTGCTTACTGTCAGCGAGTCAACCTGTCAGTATCAATAGTCGCTATGATAGACAAAGATACGGCTAACCCTAACTTCCCGGTAAGAAAGGAACAACTACACATAAGTGTTTAAATCGAACATTAAAAACAACGTAATTTTCATTACTCATTCAAATGTTATCTTCTGCAGTTATACCTAATCCCCATAAAAAACACTCCGTGTAAAAATACCAGCCAAGTCGCTTCAACTAAAAAAAAATATATGAAATCTAAAAATTCTGCACTGAAAAGTAGTGATATCAAAAAATGAGCCAAGTCAAAACTTTATTTGAAAATCAAAAAATACTTGGCGCATCGTGTATATAAATAGCTTAGAAGTATAGGCCAGATATAAAATATACATCAAATATACATATATAGTATACCTATAATGCCCTAAAAAAACGATGCGCCAAGTATTTTTTGATTTTCAAATAAAGTTTTGACTTGGCTCATTTTTTGATATCACTACTTTTCAGTGCAGAATTTTTAGATTTCATATATTTTAATTTAGTTGAAGAGACTTGGCTGGTATTTTTACACGGAGTGTTTTTTATGGGGATATCACTCCTTTTTTTAGTTTATTCTTAAAATTTGTGACACAAATCGAATGAACTTTTTTTAAGTCATGTAAAAAAATCACAATTTACAATTTGGTTACTACTTATAAATAATCTGCTATATATTTGCTTAAATGGTCTTTTATGAAGAATAGCAAAGTTATCATTCCAATCGGTCAACCCAGTTCCGAGATGTGGCAACACTTCGGTTGTCAATATGGCTGCTGAACTTAAGGTTCTCTGAAGGCCGCCATTTTGAAAATAACGGTGAATTTGGGGTTTTGCATTTAGTCCGGCTCAGACCGTCTTAGAGAGTGGTCATGTTTCTCATCGCTCTGACCATTTAATCAACCCCGTAAATGCAAGTTTTGCATAGAATCAGAGATTAAGATCTCGTCGCCCCTTCTCTCGACCTGTCAGCGCGAGCGACGGAAGTCAAACAATGGATGATTAGTCCCACTACTACCCTCTCTCTGAAAAGGTAGGGATGGGTCAAATAGCTGACCATAAGTTTCTGATATTATTGTTACACAAGTGCCTCTCAGAATATGCGAAAAATATTTATGAATTGGTAATTAGAAATGCGATTGTGACATATGTTCGTTTTTTAATTTTTCTTTAGCGCAACTTTTGAGGGACCTATTATTAGAGATCCGATTATACCGGGTGCCGCAAAAAAAATCACCCTGTTTGAGAGTTCACTATATCGAGACTATTATAGATAGGATTCTGAAGTTTATACACCTATTAGAAAACATATCAATATTTCATATGTACAAATTTCAAAAACATTACTATTGTAGGAAAAAAGTTACAGCTGTTCAAATTTGGTTGTCAAAAAATTGATTATACGGAGATCAAATAGCGCGCGTCCAGAAAACTCCAATGGCCGGGACGCTGTTTCTTCAAAACTATGTATGATCAAGCTGAAAATTTCAAATTATATTGAAAATAGATTAAGGTCGATTGTGTAAATATTTCAATCAATATCAAAATATGGAACGAAAGTTATTGAATCTTGAAGTTGATCTTGAAAACAGAATAGTGCACGGGAAATAATTCACTTTTATAACGTGTGTAATAAAAGTTTAGAAATAATCTACATTCTGCTTTTACGCTCGACTTCAAGATTCCATAAATTTCGTTCCATTCATTCAAATTGATTGACATTTTTACACAATTGATCTTAATATATTTTCAATATAATTTGAAATTTTCAGATTGATATCGTACAGGTATAGTTTTGAAGAAACAGCGTCCCGACCATTGGAAGTTTTCTGGATCAATTTTTTGACAACCAAATTTGAACAGCTGTAACTTTTTTCCTACAATAGTAATGTTTTTGAAACTTGCACATATGAAATTTTGGTATGTTTTCTAATATGTGTACAAATTTCAGAATCCTATCTATGAAAGTTTCGATATATCTAGTGACCTCTCAAACAGGGTGATTTTGTTGCGCCTGCACCCGGTATGGTGATCACGAAATTTTCAATGTGTTGTAAATGAAGATAAATGCGTTTCCACATGTTTCTGGCCCAAAAACTCTGGAATCTAATTGCGACAAAACGCGAAATTTACCCTTAGCTTAACACCACCAAACTGACTAAATCGCGAAATATACCGCGAAATATCACCAAATTGAATATATTATTTCCTGTTATTTTGTAAATTTCGCAGTTACTTTCCTAATTTTTCTCAGGATCACCACGGTAAACCCCAATATTCAACTTTTTTATTTCTATAATCAGTCAGTGACCCCCCTTTTTAGCGTAATTGACAGAAGAGCTCTGACCTTGTAGAAAACTACTTGGGGAGTGTGAGTGGCAGTGACCTCGCATTATCACGTGAAAATAAGTTGACATTATGTCTTTTTACATTCGCAATACATAAACAAACATCATGAAACGGCTTATCATAATTTTATTTCTGATTTTGCATTGTGAAAAACTAAAGTGAACAGTCACATACAGCACTGGACCTAGGAGTTCTAATACTCATAATCTGAAGTTTATCTGTATTTTTTAAAAACAAACACGAAATAGACAATTCTTAAAACCACAAAACGCGAAATTTCCAATACAAAAAACGAAATGTTGAAGTTTTTAAAACCATAATCGGATCTCAACCTATTATTTATTATTGGTCAATAAAATACCTTTGGAAACAATTTATTTTATTGATCTTATAACTGTCAGAATTATAGTTTAAATACGTTTAAATAGATTAAATACGGAAATTAATGAAAATAAGTCTTAGTCATAGTCTTAGTCCTGATTTGATAATTTAAAAAATTATTGACAATACGAAATAATTTATTTTTGAATAGAAAGTAATTTAATTAACATTTACAGAATACTTACCTTATCTAAAACCTTCTAAAACTCAGAAAAGATACCATCCTCAAGCAAGATTGTAATCTTAGAAACAGGTTGTCACTGGCTGACAGGTATAATTGCCGAGCGACATTCTCACCCCATTCTCGTCCCCTTCAACGCGACGAAAATATACCTGAATTCGGCTGACGTGATTTTAGCATGTTTAGTGGGCCGCCTGAATTGATACTACTTGCATTACACCTTACTAATCAATTATTATATTAATATCTAATAATGTTATCGATATGAAACTCTTTTATATCCAGTAGACTATCATAATGCATCTTCAAAAAAAAAATCAGCCCTTTCGAGCCACAGGATTCTGTTAAAATGCGTTTTCATTGAAAAATCGTCAAATTTGTGTCGATTTAATACGCATTTTCTCCAAAATTTGAGGTAATACAATTTTGAAAATTATTCCATTTAAAAGCCAGTAAAATTCCGCTGGATATAACACATTGTGTAAGTTCATCAGGCTTCTGAATGTGTAGCAACAAATGTTTAAAGTTGATATTTCCATTCATTGGGTTGACCTATTCAAACCACCTTAATGCACTGCTACATAGAATTTATATCTACAATTAATGTGTAATATTTTAAGCTTTCTGAATATGTATACATTGTATAGAATGGGGATTATAATTTTTTAAAATTTGAATGACGTCATTTCCGGGCTCATAAACAGGAAAATTCTAGTTTGACTGTTCCTATTCCATAGAGAATAGAGATGTCCTTCCGAATCGTTGAGCACTAGATTCGTACCGATCAGACTACCAGTTTTCGAGATACGACGATACTTCCGGTTTCAAAATGGCGGCTGAAATCTCTGACTCTTTGAATTTTAATTTAAACATGATTACATCTTATTATAAGCTGTCTCAAATAGTATTTATTGTATCAAAATGTAAATCTGTGAGTTTTTTAAAATGTGTGACGTCATTTCCGGTTTTGGTATAGGAAACTGCAAATATAACTGATGATATAACATAAAGGTAACCGTCTAAATCGTTTAGCGCTGGTTTCGTTCAAATCTGTTTAGCCGTTTTTGAGATATGATGTCACTTCCGGTTTCAAAATGGCGGCTTCCAGTTGGTTTTATAACAAGTCAAATGAGATATCAGAAGTACATACGATACATAAATATCAAAATAATCGGATCAACCTTTGTTGCCGAAATACTAATCGAAGTATTTCAAATTTTATGACGTCATTTCCGGTTTTGTTAACATAATTTTTAGTCTTTTGTTAATGATAACCTATATAGTTGACCGTCTGAATCGTTTGGCGTAAATTTCGTTCTAATCGGTCCAGCCGTTGAGGAGATATGACGTCACTTCCGGTTTCAAAATGGCGGCACAAAAAAAGTCAAAGGGGCGAGGGCAAATCAGACGCCAAAAGTGCACACGTGGTAAAAATTTGAAATCAATCGGTTCAGCCGTTTAGGCTGTTACCTGTTTACCAGATTTTAGCTCCACCCTACTACTACTACTGAGATTATTATTATGAAAACCGCCCTAAAACACTGTTTTCACTGCCCTATAGCTCGCAAAGGGCGTAACCTATTGTTCCCAAATTTGGTATATTATATATATATTATATATATATATATATATATATATATATATATATATATATATGTTGGTGAATGGTTTCAGATTCGTAGCCATGATTTATTAAGTAATTCATATTCGGTTTTTGCTACGTATTTATTTCAATAGCCGACGTTTCGTCCGTCCTCCGACAGACTTTTTCAAGGCTCAAGCAAACAAACTAATAAAATAAGAGTAAATTCAAAACACACTACTTTCTATACAAGTGGAAATGCAGTAAATGTCAACATGACAGAAAATCAAAAAACAGATAAAGTTACATAGATAGTCTGGCTCCAGGAGGCTCATTTCTTCTTCATCATGGATCTAGTGACCCTGGTAGAACCTGTTGCACTAGTTGTTGAGTGTCGTGTTCTTGATCTGGTAGTCTGTCTGATGACTCGAGGTGGCACAGGAGAAGCTCTCAATTCGGAATTTTCTGGAGAAGTCGCTGGCGAGGGAGATAGTTGTCTACCGGCTCTTTTACGTGTTGCTCTTGTTGACACTGGTGACTCTTCTATCTCAATGGCATCTACCGAAGCTACTGTTGAAGGGTATTGGGCTGCTCGTTGTTCCTTCGGCTTAACAGAGAATAAATTTGCTATAGAATTCCAAGATGGAGAAAGTATACGGCTGTCTAGTTGTTTATTGAGGCAGTGAGTTGAACGCTTTCCAATCTCTATGGCTTCTCTTATGAGTCTTGGGAAGAGTTTGTCTGACTTGGCAATGATGGTTGTGCCCTCATAGTTTATCACATGGCCACTTTCTCGAACATGTTGCGCGAGGGCCGATTTCTCTTGGTCCTGCGCCACTTGCAATCTGTGTTCTTGCACCCGCTGAGATACGTTTCGATTCGTTTGCCCTACGTAAACTTTCTCACAATTGTCACAAGGGATCTCATAAACTCCCCACCCCTCAAGCTGCCGGACATCTTTCACGCTTCGTAAACAGCTTCCAAGTTTTCTATCTGTGTCAAACACTGTCTTGATGTCTTCTTCTCTTAGCAGCTGGCTGATTCTGTCAGTGACTCCGCTTACGTATGGCAGAAAAGCTGGGTATTGATACTGTTGTTTTTCTGTCATTTCTTCCTCTGGTGCATCAGTTCTAGTTTCAGTCTCTTTCTCTTGCTGTCTTTCTGCGTTGGTTTTCCTAGTGAAAGCCTTTTTGATTACTTTATTCTCAAAACCATTCTGCAAAAGGGCATGTTCAAGAGATTTTAGTTCCGATTTGATGTTCTTGTTGTCTGCAATGCGACGTGATCTTGTTGCGAGAGTGTATGCGATTGATCGGATCTGCGCAGGATGATGATGAGAAGAAGTGTGGAGATATCGGTTGGTATGTGTGGGCTTTCTATAAACTGTATGTCCTAGGGTGTTATCCGAATTCTTGGTTACTTTGACGTCTAAGAAAGGTAGGCTATTATCTGACTGGATTTCCATTGTAAAATTGATGTCCGGGTGAACACTGTTGATGTGGTTCAAGAAATCCGACAAGGTGTCATGTCCATGTTGCCAAATGACAAAAACATCGTCGACATAACGGAGCCAACACTTTGGTTTCAACATTGACGAATTCAAAGCCTTTGTTTCAAACTCCTGCATGAATAGGTTGGCGATTACAGGGTCATCTCCCTGTAATTACAAGGTCATCTCTTTGTTTACAAAGGTTCCGGTCAATGAGGTTGTGACACAATTGGAAGTTAACAAGTTGGCTCCCAAATATGTCATTGATCTGTCACGATTCTGTATGGAAACTACTTACTTTACTTACGGTGGTAAGTTTTATAAACAGATTCAAGGTGCTCCAATGGGTTCTCCGTTGTCCCCTGTAATCGCCAACCTATTCATGCAGGAGTTTGAAACAAAGGCTTTGAATTCGTCAATGTTGAAACCAAAGTGTTGGCTCCGTTATGTCGACGATGTTTTTGTCATTTGGCAACATGGACATGACACCTTGTCGGATTTCTTGAACCACATCAACAGTGTTCACCCGGACATCAATTTTACAATGGAAATCCAGTCAGATAATAGCCTACCTTTCTTAGACGTCAAAGTAACCAAGAATTCGGATAACACCCTAGGACATACAGTTTATAGAAAGCCCACACATACCAACCGATATCTCCACACTTCTTCTCATCATCATCCTGCGCAGATCCGATCAATCGCATACACTCTCGCAACAAGATCACGTCGCATTGCAGACAACAAGAACATCAAATCGGAACTAAAATCTCTTGAACATGCCCTTTTGCAGAATGGTTTTGAGAATAAAGTAATCAAAAAGGCTTTCACTAGGAAAACCAACGCAGAAAGACAGCAAGAGAAAGAGACTGAAACTAGAACTGATGCACCAGAGGAAGAAATGACAGAAAAACAACAGTATCAATACCCAGCTTTTCTGCCATACGTAAGCGGAGTCACTGACAGAATCAGCCAGCTGCTAAGAGAAGAAGACATCAAGACAGTGTTTGACACAGATAGAAAACTTGGAAGCTGTTTACGAAGCGTGAAAGATGTCCGGCAGCTTGAGGGGTGGGGAGTTTATGAGATCCCTTGTGACAATTGTGAGAAAGTTTACGTAGGGCAAACGAATCGAAACGTATCTCAGCGGGTGCAAGAACACAGATTGCAAGTGGCGCAGGACCAAGAGAAATCGGCCCTCGCGCAACATGTTCGAGAAAGTGGCCATGTGATAAACTATGAGGGCACAACCATCATTGCCAAGTCAGACAAACTCTTCCCAAGACTCATAAGAGAAGCCATAGAGATTGGAAAGCGTTCAACTCACTGCCTCAATAAACAACTAGACAGCCGTATACTTTCTCCATCTTGGAATTCTATAGCAAATTTATTCTCTGTTAAGCCGAAGGAACAACGAGCAGCCCAATACCCTTCAACAGTAGCTTCGGTAGATGCCATTGAGATAGAAGAGTCACCAGTGTCAACAAGAGCAACACGTAAAAGAGCCGGTAGACAACTATCTCCCTCGCCAGCGACTTCTCCAGAAAATTCCGAATTGAGAGCTTCTCCTGTGCCACCTCGAGTCATCAGACAGACTACCAGATCAAGAACACGACACTCAACAACTAGTGCAACAGGTTCTACCAGGGTCACTAGATCCATGATGAAGAAGAAATGAGCCTCCTGGAGCCAGACTATCTATGTAACTTTATCTGTTTTTTGATTTTCTGTCATGTTGACATTTACTGCATTTCCACTTGTATAGAAAGTAGTGTGTTTTGAATTTACTCTTATTTTATTAGTTTGTTTGCTTGAGCCTTGAAAAAGTCTGTCGGAGGACGGACGAAACGTCGGCTATTGAAATAAATACGTAGCAAAAACCGAATATGAATTACTTAATATATATATATTAAGATATTTCGCAACAATGTGAGTTTTCCAATTTTATGATCCAGTAGGCCGAAAATGCCACTTTGATGCTTACAGTAAAAGTGGGTTTGCTCCAGCCTTTATATGAGAGTGTGCGCGCCGTACGACTTGGCTGGCGTGGAGCGACCGCTCCACTATATTAAATAAGAATGATATATTAAATTAAAGCGTTCAAATGAAATGAGTGATAACGACATTCACATGAAACCGAAGGTACGGATTTTAACACACTTCAACCTTTCGATGTGGCTTCAATATCGACAGTAGAGTTCTTAAATAATTGCCAAAGTTAAGGAAATCTTAATAAATACCAATTGCAATATGAAAAGATTTTTCTCGAGTGGGGCTCAAACCAACGACCTTCCGATATCCAGTCAGATGCTCTACCAACTGAGCTACCGCGACAGTTCATATTGCAGCGGCTGTGTTCCAATATAAGCTGCGTTAAGTGGCCCATACACGGTCAATCTTGCATGACAAACTTACTTGACAAGCCCGGCATGACGGCATGACAAACCTGAACAACGCCCACACACGTTCAATTTAGGTTTGACAGTTCAGACCTTTGGGGTCATGCGCACTTTATTGCGCAACTTCCAAACGACTACAAAACAGCAAAACAGCTGAGTGAGCTGAAAGGTCACGTGCTCCGGCTCTGCATGCTGATTGGCTATTTATGTTCAAGCAAGATTGATGACTCCACACAGTCAAACTTGCTTGTCGTCTTGCATGAGCATGAAGCTCGATTTCAGTTTCTGTTGGAACTCCTTCAAGCCAAATTCCAGGCTTGACAAGCCATAAAATCTGCACCACACACAATCAAATTAGCATGTCATGCCGGGCTTGTCATGCAAGTCGTCAAGTGCAAGTCGGTAAGTTGCACTTTAGCAACTTACCGAGATTGAAGATAGGGTCAGAAGACCGTGAATTTCATCCACGTTTGACAACAATTCTCTTCCATCTTCAGATAATACCGAGAGCGACTCCAATAAATATTGACATTTATAATCATTTCCTCTCCAGGACTACGGCTGGGACGAGGCTAAGAAAGGGTACATCTTGAGCTCCTTCTTCTGGGGTTACGTCATCACTCCTATCCCTGGCTCTCTGCTAGCTCGAGTCATCGGCTCCAAAACCCTTCTCTTCCTCTGTCTTGGAATATCTTCAATATTCTCCGTACTGACACCCGAAGCCGCGGCATGGGGTGGCTGGCAGTTGGTGTGTACTTTCAGAGTTATCCAAGGACTCACACAGGTAAGATGGAGAGTTTTGACGAACAAGCATACATTTAGTTATTCGATCTGTAACCTTGCGTTAATGAGTAATGGAGATGGCACGTTTCTTGAGCTGTGTTTCAGGGACCCATGTTCCCCTGTTGCCATGCGCAGCTGTCGAAATGGGCTCCTGTTTCGGAGCGTGGAGTTCTGGCAACATTCGTTTACTGCGGTTCGTACCATCTTTCTTTTTTTGATTATAACTATTGAAGCTGTGCCTCGCACTGCAGGATTCCTCACCATAAAATGATGGTCTATTGTTGGTAATGTTGGTCGCTGCGTTGAAAATTCTGTCTAGAAGCACCTCAGAGTTTTGGCTTAATATTCCATTCGACGGCAACCATCGCTGTTTCATATCACTGACGCAGACACTTAACATCAAGGGACAAATAACGTGAATGTTGTGATCGGCTTGGTAGGGGTTAGTAAAATTTTACCACTTTTTTATTTGACGGCGCAGGCATGCAGTTGAGTAACATAGTTGCTCTGCCCCTGTGTGGTCTGTTGGCAACCTCCTCCGCCGGCTGGCCGTCGACGTTCTATTTGTTCGGTGGCTTGGGACTCGGTTGGGCTCTGCTCTGGCTCGCACTCGGCTCCAACAGTCCGGCAGAGAATCGACTCATCTACGTCCAGGAACGCGCCTACATCGAGGACTCGCTCAGGACCTCGGACAAACCCAACCAGGTTAGTTACACACTGTCTGGATAAGAGATTGTTTGAGGTGAAATGCAAAGGTCGAGTGCCCGCAAAGTCTATTCGGGTACAAAGTATAATACGTTTACGTAGATTTGTTCTACGTAATTTCTTCCCAAGTCACAAGATATTTGAAATTCAACAACTACTTATCTTCCAGCCTCCGCCGCGGTCCACACCATGGCTTGCACTGCTGACGTCACTGCCGATGTGGGCGATCGTATTGGCGAATGCTGGAGCCGGTTGGGGCTACTGGATCCTGTTGATTGAGATCCCTTCCTATTTGTACGCAGTGCTAGGATACAATCTGAGATCGGTGGGTTGTCTTATCTTACCTACATTTGAAAACTTCTAAGATATGTCACTCCTATTTGTATCCAGTTAGAAATAGAAATATTTATGCCACCAATCAGTGATGAATGTTTTGTGAAAACAATTGGCCTGGTCTGTTACATAGTAAGACCTGTAATTTGAATAGAACAGACAGACAATAAAAACAGAGATTCGAGACAAAGGTTTCGAGTGAAGACGCTTACTTGATTTTGGAATTAGGAGACACTCTAGATATTACATTGTTTGGATTATCTAAAAGGTAATTTTTTTATTAATTTTCGGCTGTGCTGTTAAATTCTATCTCCAATCTTCCTTCCGCCAGATGGATAGTTCAAGCAACAATTGTTTGTGTTATCATCGGTCGACGTTTTCACTCTTCCACACTGCCGAAAAACTCAACCGATTCCTGGATTCTATCATGCAGCCCTTCTCAGATGCTTGTTTCCATCTGTTTAAACCTAATGCCTGTTATTATTAAGGTAGAATGGTGTGCTGTCTGCAGTTCCTCACTTGGCCAGCTTTATTCTGCGCTTTATCTTCAGTTTCATTTCTGATTACGTCACGAGCCACAAGATTCTGACGACAACCATTGCACGCAAAGTCTTCACTGCGATTGGTAAGAAATTGAACGACAAAATGACAGGACTTACCAAACTGATTGTTCACGACTATAACTTTTAACTGTCTGCCTCTCCACCAGGTGTGTTTATCCCAGCTGTAACACTGATCGGTCTGAACTACAGTGTTGACAACATCCTGTCAATTGTGCTTCTGACTGCCGCCGTAGGTATTGGAAGCGCCACCTCCGTGGGACCATTCGTCAACCACATGGACATAGGCCCCAACTTTGCTGGAACCTTGATGGGATTCTCCAACACCATTGCAAGTGTAATGGGCATCCTTGGACCTCTTACAGTTGGCGCTATTGTCACCGACAGCGTGAGTATTTACAATCCTTCCAAACGTCGCGCAACGGTCCTGTTTAGAACCACCGCTAGCATCACCGGAATAAACCCGCATTGACTCTACCTAAAAATTCTGTGCAATTCTCACACATTCTCGTTTTAACACAGCACATTTTTGGAATTATGTAATCATTCTCTATCAATTGTTATTTGACTGATGTCAACAATAACATTTATATTGAAGTATTCTCTACACATTGACTCACGCTGCAATTACAAATATGATTGAATGAAGGCAGAGTTACTGTGGTTTTGGACTCAGCTCAAGAATTATTGAAAGAATTTTCCGGCCTTCTCCCTCTGAGGTACAGAATTAATCTTTATAAATATTCAAAATAAAATGTGTAATATTATACAAGTTGATTATGCAACTTATATTATATTCTTACGTCTCAACACAGACCAATGAATAACGATTGCCTATTTTTGGATATCAACTAATTTTAACCTTGTAAATCCATTTGAAAAAAATTAAAAATGTTTTAATCTAATTGATGTGGGGCCGGCAAACTTCGGACGAGCAATGAGGATCAGATTCCAGAGCGAATAGAAATCACAGCCTTGTATACCTACGATGAATAGTGTATCCACTGAACGCATTTAACATTGGGCTAAATGTAGATGATTTTGGGCGGCGAGTTTGATTCTCTTTCGTTCGCAGCGCTAGTCTGCGCTGCGGTCAAAGTTTCAACTAGGAAATTTTATTCTAATTTCTCATTCAAAATGCCATTTTAAGAACATATTTTGAATTATTATTATATTATTATTTAAATAAAACAACTCTGGTTTAATAAATGCAATAACAAAGGGTAAATAAGATAATACAAACTTAACACTATGTAGTTCTTCCATATGCCGCCAGGATCGCGTCGTTCTACAGAGAATTCAAGGTAATATTTTATTCTCAAAAAATGTTACACGTTTTCGCTTTCAGTGGATACACTATTCATCTTAGGTATACAAGGCTGTGATTTCCATTCGCTCTGCAGATTCTTCATTGCAGTGGGCTTGTAAATAACCTTGAGGAGGAATCTTGTTCGTGAATTTCCGTTAGACTTCGGCTTAGCAGTGGAGGATCGTGTTCATTATACCGGGAGCATTGTACAAATCCGCGGGAGCGTTCTTATCTACTTCGTGTGTTTCCGGCAGAGATCGCCCGAGCAGTGGCGGATCGTGTTCTTCATAGCAGCTGGCTTGTACATATTGTCGGGGGCGTTCTACATGGTATTCGGCAGCGCTGAAGTACAGTGGTGGAACGACCACGAGACACGACCATCTGGCAACACTGCAGAGAAGAACCACATCGACGACATCGACGAGATTATCGATATGATCGAGAAGAACGACTAACAGCCTCATGCACAGAAGAATTTCAATATTTATCGACGCAAGTTTGCAGGACGAGAATTCCGTCCAAAAGATTATTAGCACACGGTCTTGTGGTGTTGAGGACTGACGCAACTTCTTTAGAGCATGAATCTAAAGCATCTGAATATGATGTGAAGTTTTAATCTACTCTGGCTCGATGGTGCCCTTTGCTTTTTAGACTGGTGTGGATTTACAGACAAGGACATGTCCTTGAGGACATGAGGACCTTGCGCTCTCTGGTCAAAGACACGTAGAAGAGTTAACTGACCCAAAGATAACACGAATTTCTCCTTTTCTTTGTCTACTTGATTAAACCGTCATTTCGTAAATAATAATGACTGTTTAAGCATTACTTAGTTCTCAGAGTAATAAAATTAAACTTTAATTTTTATTACAAAATCAAACCTTAGTTGTGTACAGTTTATAGAGTCAGTTATCCCATGTTTTTTTGTTGGAACCGTTAATCAAGAGCTTTAAAAGATGTGTAATTTTGACTTTCTAGATTTTTTAAAATTTACAACAATAAGACAATAAAAAAACCGAATATGCAACCACAAATCTAATAAAACTCTTGATTCATCAAGTTAATGCAAAAGTGACTTAATCTGTTTGGTTTCTGAAAGACACAGAGTATGTTTTTTTTTTCTCAGAATACCTTCCTACCTCAATCCTACGTCGTCTTCATACGCGACTTTCCAGCTGCGCTGCGCTGAGATTACATATATAAGATTTGATATTTCATATCAATGCTGCGAGGAGGCCCTTGTTATATGCCTTACTTACATTCCTTATCTCCAATCAACGCTCTTACAACTGGAGTTAGTGATAATTAACAACATCGTCTGTGATCCCTTCATTAGATAAGCACTCCGAGCTCTGACGAAAGTGTCAATCACTAATAGAATGTCAGAGGAAGATGATTTCCTCAATCCACATGCATTCGTGGCGTCGCCGAAACCAGGTTAGTGCTCAGGACCCTTACCTAATATCGCCAAATTTCAGTAGCACCGTGTTACTGTAGCACAACTTTTGTTTTAAAAGTTTTAGCCATAAGAGCTAACATTGTCGCCATGGCAACTAGCCGATCGTGCTACAGTAACACGGTGCTACTGAAATATTGGCGATATTAGGTAAGGGTCCAGAGTGTTGGTGATGTGTGGAGTGACGCCAGGTCACAAAGAACGTTTTTAAGTTTTGAATTTTTCTGTTTATCTATGAACCAATCACAAGTCTGCCGTAAGCGATTTCTAGTCTTGCGATTGGTCATAAGAAAAATAACGGATTACACAAAATTTAAAAGCGGTCTATGTGGGTGGACCCACCTTGAGTGTGTGTTCTTTTCTGTACAATTGAGAGTATAGGAATATGTCGTTTTATGATTTATTAATCTATCAAACATTTCTGGATTATCCTACAACGAAAATAATAATGTATCAACTACTTCCATAATTAGAGGATTTGAATTTTGATTTTTTTGTTTACATGTTATCGTTTATCATGAGTTGCTTATAGTTGCAAATCAGGTCATCTCTAAACTGTAGTTCTGAGATAACAGATATGAACAGATATTAAAGTGAAAGTTACCAAATATTTCTCCGGGATTCCTGTATGTTCCAGACAAATGGTTCGGGACGCGCCACCTGCAATGCTGTCTCATGTTCCTGGGGATCCTGATTGCTTACTGTCAGCGAGTCAACCTGTCTGTATCAATAGTCGCTATGATAGACAAAGAGACGGCTAACCCTAACTTCCCGGTGAGAAATAAGTTCACTTCTCAATCACAGTTCAGAACGAAAACATACGGACTCATTACCAGATGAATGAGCTACAAATCCAGCCACAAATCCGATATGAAAATTATCGGCTGATTGAAAGTACATTCTCCAGAGTCAATTCTGTCTATGGTAGAAGTTGTTTTACCTGCCTCCTGAACATTGACGGTCGATTCCTTAATATGCCGACCAACTGTTGCATTTACCTAGACATAACTGGCACAACCATCCTCTCCTCCGTACTATCAGATACAGATATTAAATAATTGCCAAAGTAATGGAAGTCATATTCGCACACAATTTTCTACCATCTTGAGATAATACCAGTGCGACTCCATGTAATATCGTCGTAGATAATTATTTCCTCTTCAGGACTACGGCTGGGACGAGGCTACGAAGGGGTACATCTTGAGCTCCTTCTTCTGGGGTTACGTCATCACTCCTCTCCCTGGTGCTCTGCTAGCTCGAGTCATCGGCTCCAAAACCCTTATCTTCCTCTGTCTTGGAATATCTTCAATATTCTCCGTACTGACACCCGAAGCCGCGGCATGGGGTGGCTGGCAGTTGGTGTGTACTTTCAGAGTTATCCAAGGACTCACACAGGTAAGATGGAGAGTTTTGGCGAACAAGCATAAACTGAGTTATTCGATCTGTAACCGTGCGTTAAGGTGTAATGAAGATGGCACGTTTCTTGAGATGTTTTTCAGGGTCCCATGTTTCCGTGTTGTCATGCGCAGCTGTCGAAGTGGGCTCCTCCTTCAGAACGTGGCTCTCTGGCGTCATTCGTCTACTGCGGTTCGTAACTCTTAATCTTACGCTGCTGACGTGAATTACTCCTTTCACACAGACAGGCTCAGTTCTGAGACAATGTCTTTTTGCACATCCAGTTTTGTAATTTTGCCCAGACAGTTGTATGATTTGCATTATTTTGGATACGAATGCGTTCTTTCTGATGAATGCGTTCTATTCATCGCTTTGTCCAATATTTGCTAGGCGGATCTCTGCAGTTATGCAGTATTCAGGAAAAGGAAAACTGAAAACACTTTCTTCAACACCAAGATTTTCTTTCCCCGTCAGTTCGCGATATTCAAATTTTATTTTCCTTTTTCTTAAATTACCCCTCCCGTATTGGTTTATAGCCCCGTTCTGCATGATTCTCTTAAAATTTGTGTTCGATTAACTTAACGCTTGTGTGTATTACCTGACAACCAGCACCTCATACTTATGGCATAACGTGTGTTAAACTAACAACGCATCAATGGACATAATATCGAACTTCTAATATAATGATGGTGAGAGTTGTGCTGGGCATTGTAATGCTTGATAGAGTATGCGGAAACTCTGTCCTTGTTCCAGGCATGACCTTGAGCAACATAGTTGCTCTGCCCCTGTGTGGTCTGTTGGCAACCTCTACCGCCGGGTGGCCGTCGACGTTCTATTTGTTCGGCGGCTTGGGACTGGGTTGGTCGCTACTCTGGCTCGCACTCGGCTCCAACAGTCCGGCAGAGGATCGACTCATCTCCGTCCAGGAGCGCGCCTACATCGAGGACTCTCTCAGGACCTCGGACACATGTAGCCAGGTCAGTAGATCCTGATCGTCTAGTGCTGGTCGCTGCTCTGGCTCGCACTCGGCTCCAACAGCCCGGCAGAGGATCGACTCATCTCCGTCCAGGAACGCGCCTACATCCAGAACTCGCTCAGGACCTCGGACAAACCCAACCAGGTCAGAACATCACTGCAAAGTTTTTGACAAAGATGTTGATATGAAATGCACACTCCCTTCTCTTTATCTTTCGCAATACGAATGAATACAATACAGAATACAGAAAGTCAATCACTCTGAGTGACCAAATTCACTCTGGAGTTTACAACCTTCCAGAATACACACGCCAAATGTCCTTTGATATTTGCAATTTACGGTACTACGACACAATTTAATTTTTTTATACAATTTGTCATTCATTTACGACGTGATAATTTGTGCTCCTCGTAATTTTCATCCGAAATCATTGGATATTTTCTCTTCTAGCCTCCGCCGCGGTCCACACCATGGCTTGCACTGCTGACGTCACTGCCGATGTGGGCGTTGACCTTGGCGAATGTTGGAGGCGGATGGGGCTACTGGACTCTGATGATTGAGATCCCATCCTACTTGTACGCAGTGCTTGGATACAATCTCAGATCGGTGGGTTTTCTTACCTCCTTTGGAAACATGCAATGTCACCACTCATATCCAGTTAAATTTTCATCTCAAAAAACATTTAGGTGCCTCATAATAAAAGAAATTAATATCATCAATTTGAAAAAAAAAATAAAAAATAATAATAATGGATCAACAATCTATTCATATATTGTTAAATAATACAAATATACATTCACTTTGACTGACCCACATACTTTCTTTACTTCTTTTATACTTTCTTGAACAATTTTTTTAAAACATTTTGTTAACTGTTATTAAGCGAGCGGAGCGAGCGTCTCCACTTGACTCTTGCGGCACTTTCTCTTTGTGTGTGTTTTTTTTTTTTTTTTTTTTTTTGCTGGTTCAACCCAGGCCGCACTGTTTAACGTATCGATCTGAAATTTTGCACACACATTCATCTCATACTAACTTAGACCTGTATAGTTTTTGAGAAAGATTCGTCCATAAATAAAAAAAAAATCGTGTTTTCCCATATAAATAGCATTGTAGGTTCGAGGAGTCCGTTGCGGCGGCTCGATGCGCCCCATTCAAAACAACTCGGAAGCAGTCAGCTGTCGAAATATTATTGTTAGAATACGTAATAATTATTTCTTTACGATTAGATATATTAGTTATAGCAAAACGTGCGAGGTTATACTTAGTTTTTGTATTATTTTCTTGAAGAAGTAACCAATTGCATAGGTATTTATTGTTTTTAAGAGTTTTAACATGCAGTCTTAATTCCAATCCTTTCAAAGGCTGAGCAAATTATTTGTAGACCGATCAAATGTCTGCTTGATTGTCGAAATAGATTGAATGGTTGATAATTGAAATTATTTTTATGAAATATTTTATTTATTCAGTCAATATGTTTCTTATAGACACAATGTGTTAGGTTTGTGTTGGTAAGCAATGTGTTAGGTAAGCTCTTTTATACGGAACGGCAAGTAACTGTTTGGATAATATTTCTTAAATTATGTTTGCTCATATTAGCACTTAGATAATGGCCTATTTTGTGGTTTGAATATCTGTATTTTTTATTTTTTATTAATCCATAATACCTAAATACTCCAATAAATACACATGAGTGTACTGTCTGTTACTAACTTGCAAGGAGAAGCAAATTCAGATATTTTTTATATAATTTAGTGGATCGTGCTTCTAGATTTCAGTTGTTTTAGGTATGTTATTGCCGGGTTTTAAGGAGTTATGGTTCGAGGTGTTGCACGTATCCGTGCTCGCTTATCAACGCGTTACACAGAGCGTTGATAAGCTCTGTGATTGTTATTACTGTTATTAGTAGTACATTATTAGTATTAGTTCTTATTAGTACAGAACTGTTATTATGATTAAGGTAGAATGGTTTGCTGTCTGCCGTTCCTTTCTTGGCCAGCTTCATTCTACGCTTTGTCTTCAGTTTAATCTCGGACTACGTAACGAACAACAACATTCTGACGACGACCATTTCACGCAAAGTCTTCACTGGAATTGGTAAGAAATTTACACCTAGTGTTGTGGATAATTCAATTTTATCAATGTATTAATAAAGGTTCGAATAATGATCCTTCTGGACGGAGGCTGGTGTCTCTTTATCTTTCTCGGCCTCCGTTCTTCCTCCATTCTCCTGACATACCAATGCTTATTGGTAAATGATTATTATTGTAATGCAATCATTTAAGTGTGTTTAAAAGACCCATTCGTTGCATGTCCAACATTTACCTTCCTAACACCACACCTGATAAGAATATAAAAACCACTTTGGCTCAGAATAATAATACCTTCAGATGTTTGGGTCACTCAAACGGACATGTGCAATGGAGCTTTGGAGGACGGGAGAAATTTACACAAACTGTATACCCGTTTGATTTGTCATTTATCTATTTGGCACACTAAAAGCAAGGGGATTTAGATGACCTACGTGCCAAGATAAAAAGGTGAAAAATGGATCTCAATAAAGTTACCGTAATATATCTAATGGATTCACCAACCATCTGCAGCGACCAAGCACTAAGAATGATTTTCAAGTAGAATAACATTATAACTTCGACGTTTGCGAATCGCAAGAAAGGGTACTTTAAAATGAGTACTTGCTACAGTGAGTGTAAAGACAACTTTCAACCCTCTGTCTCTCCACCAGGCATGTTTATCCCAGCTGTAACGCTCATCGGCCTGACCTACAGTGTCGACAACACACTGTCAGTTGTGCTTCTAACTGTCGCCGTCGGCTTCGGTAGCGCTGTCACCGTAGGACACTTCGTCAACCACATGGACTTGTCGCCCAACTTTGCTGGAACCTTGATGGGAATCACTAACACGATTGCCAGTACGATGGGCATCCTAGGACCTCTTGCAGTAGGCGTTGTTGTCACCGACAGCGTGAGTAATTACCGTCCTTAACAATTGTATCTGTAAAACTGCACTTTTTATTAGAAAAATCGTCGAAATAAAGCAGTAAACCCCTCATATCTCAGTTAATCATCCAGGAACGTGTACATTTAAAACTGTTAGAATTAAATATTGTACTTCATATTGATATTGTATTGTACAGAGATCGCCCGAGCAGTGGCGGATCGTGTTCTTCATAGCAGCTGGCTTGTACATATCTGCGGGAGCATTCTACATGGTATTCGGCAGCGCTGAAGTACAGTGGTGGAACGACCACAAGACACGACCATCTGGCAACACTGCAGAGAAGAACCACATCGACGACATCGACGAGATTATCGATATGATCGAGAAGAACGACTAACAGCCTCATGCTCAGAAGAATTTCAATATTTATCGACGCAAGTTTGCAGAGGCAACTGTATTCAATCCATCTTAACTGATTGGGATGAAATTTTGTAAAATAAGATACAATGTTGGTCTTAATGATTATGCAAAATATGAGTTTGATCAGAATTATCGAAGACCGTTTTCATTTTTCAGCCTATCAGGAGATATTTATTTAAATTTTAACCAATTAATGGATTTCAAAAAAATTAGGGCCTGCAATCAGAGAAGGTTAGTTTTACATGTTGGCAAAATTTCAGCTCGATTGAAGAAAAACTCTGACCTGTTTAGCCAAAATATGAGTTTGATCAGATTAATCGAAGATCATTTTCATTTATCAACCTATCAGGAGATGTTTATTTAAATTTTAACCAATGAATAGATTTCAAAAATATTAGGGCCTGCAAACAGAAAAGGTTGTCTCTACATGTGTACAAAATTTCAGCTCGATTGAAGAAAAACTGTAACCTGCATAGCCTCACCTAGCGGAAAAACAAAAAAACAGAGGTCCGTGCCAAATGAGCCAAAAGGAGACGCTCGCTTCGCTCGCTCAATTACTTGTTATTTTAATTACATAATAATCATTCTACAAGTTAATATTGTCTGTTGTGCTTCGATATCATCACACAAGATCTAATCAGACTTCTGATTACCTAAATAATAGCTAATCCAAGCTTTTCGGCTTAGTGTAAACAAAATATCTTTGGGTTTCGGCAAATATACCATAAACCTCATATTCCATGTTAAAGCTCATCAAAGGAGAATGAAGATTTCAGCATTTTTTTAAATACGTTAGTTATGAAAAGTTTCCTCTTTTCTAGAAAGATAACCCTTATAGTTTCATCTGCATTTTGATTTAATTACATTTTGTGATACGAGTATGTCTAGATTTTTTTGTTATTTTTTTGTTATAGCGTTACAGGACTAGCAGTCCTACTGCCGCCTCATCATCTCTACTCCTTTGACGATGCGCCATTATTTAGGAGAAGTGAAGTTGGTTGAGAATTCGTAACTAAGGGATGTTAAGCGAGTGAGTAGTTAGCTCCCTGCGCCCTGTTGGTATATAACGTCCCATCCCAAGGACGGTGTAACGCCCATCGAGAGACTGATAGCAGGTGGAGGGGTGTCGTTACACTAACCCCCTACCACCCCAGTCTCACTGGCCCAACGGCAGCAACTGGCAAGTCAGAGTTGAATGGTGGTTTTACATCTAAAATACAAGATACACTTCAAGAACAATTGTAGTTAAAGGCGTTTCGTTTTGTGGCTTGCAGTTCCATCTGAAGGGTTCACGGGAAGAACGATTGAAGTCCATGCTTGGAGAAAATGATGGAGGTGTCATCTGTTGTTGTATTTGTATTAAAATCTTTCAGAATATCTACTTGGTTTTAATAAAATGTTGACAATTAATTTTTATTAAAATAAACATTTAACCTTGGACTGTCAATGCATAGGACATTCACTTTTCCAACGCTGAATTGAATTTTATTTCTCCCTCTGCACCTTTCATGTAAAACTAACCTTTTAAGACGACTGGGTAGTGAGCGTGACCCTAAAGAGTTTTTTAATCGATTTTTATCAATATCTTTTACCAATGTAATTGTTAACAAAATAGGGCTTTGTACGAGTATTCAGAACAGTTCAATGAAAATAATTCCATAGCTTGGAATGGTTTATTAGATTTACTTTGTCCTACAGACGTTTAGTGCCCGAAAATTAGTAATATTATGGCACTAAACATCTGTTGGACAAAATAAAACTAATAGCTTATTCCATACTATTAAATTATTTTCATTTAACTGTTCTGAATACTCGTACAGAGCCCTATTTTGTTAACAATTACATTCGTAAAAGATATTGATAAAAATCGATTAAAAAACTCTTCAGGCCACGCTCACTACTCAGCCCTCTTAATATATTTAAAACACTTTCTTACAATGATTTTCGTTAGTTAACTAAAGTTGTACGTGCTCTGTTGAACTTAGAGAACAGATTCTGATCAAAAGCTGAAACAGACAGTTCGTTTGCTAGCTTATTCCAGTTGCATGTTGTTAGTTGAATGCTTGAGAAACAAACAAAAGTGTGTAAGGAAATAATAATTAGATATAGATAATATTTTTTTTTAAATACTTCACTTTTAAAAATTCTTACTTAGCATGTTGGTTCAGGCGTATCAATAGCTCTGAACTTGCATTTAAGATTGTCGATTTCGATTCCCCTTGACCAACTCCTCCTGTCTATGGTTCTTTTTCTTAGTCGCTCGGTCGAAAGGCAAATTCTATAAATGTTTCTTACGTCCTACACACCTTCAATATTTATTTTTTAACTTGATCACTCAGTATTATTGAGTATAAATATCAGATTAGGTTTGTAGTTTTAACTTGGCTGCGTAGAGTTAGCGACCTCTTTCCTATTACAATCTTTATCTTCAAGGTCGACGGTAGCACTTCAAGTGGCTATTTAGCGATAATTTGATTATAGTCGGTGATCAGCATTCTGAGCTGTGATAAGAAGGGTCAATAACAATTAAAATGGCAAACGCAGATGATATTATCAAAGAAGCTGTCTTCGTTGCTTCGCCGAAACCAGGTTAGCGAGCTCATTAGTTTACTGTAGGTGTGCAAGATGCGAGTCTGTGAAGTATTGTGACGAGTGTTTTAGTGTTTGGGGGGGGGGGGGGGGGGGGGGGGGGGTAGTCAACTTTGAAATATTCGCGCAAATAAGTGATACGAAGTGATCTTCTGACTATTTTGCTATTGGAAATTTTGTAGATGAACTTTTTCATTTTGACAGTTCGTGTTTACAAGTGCAGTGAAAAAGGAGAAAAAATTGAAATTGAAATTTTATGACAGGTTTACCTTTTAACAAGCAGATTTTTATACAGATGTGCCCCTGATATTCGCCCTGATCCGCCTAGAACTATTACCACATAATTCACCAGAGTGGTGTTCCTTATTTTCTCGAAGTGTAATAAATGACACGTTCTCCCGGATTCCTGTATGTTCCAGACAAATGGTTCGGGACTCGCCACCTGCAATGCTGTCTCATGTTCCTGGGGATCCTGATTGCTTACTGTCAGCGAGTCAACCTGTCTGTATCAATAGTCGCTATGATAGACAATGAGACGGCTAACCCTAACTTTCCGGTAAGGAACAAATACTTATACCAGGAAGAAAATGCATATATATCCTGTGATTGTTTACATGGAAGATTAGAAATATGGTTTGTACTTTCGTTCTTTACCGTATAAGTGCCAATGAAGTGTATTTTTTCCTCTATTTGTATTGGTAAAATTAACAAGTTGGATGAACATGCCATGAATTGGATAAGTCCACAGTGTTGTTTGGTGTAGTGAAACGACTTGACTTTACAAAGCACACGAAATGGAAATATGGTTATGTTCCACTACAACTGAGTCTTTTGAAACAGTTGAAACAGAATCTTCGGTAGAATGGAAGATTCGAATGATTAACATAAAATCCATTGTCTCGTTGGATCACTTACGGTATTTTAAAGGATAAACCAATATTGTCTCCAGGACTACGGCTGGGACGAGGCTACGAAGGGCTACATCTTGAGCTCCTTCTTCTGGGGCTACGTCGTCACTCAAATCCCCGGCGCTCTGCTATCTCGGGTCATCGGCCCCAAAACTCTTCTCTTCTTCTGTCTTGGAATATCTTCAATATTCTCCGTCATGACTCCTGGAGCCGCTGCATGGGGTGACTGGCAGTTGGTGTGCACTTTCAGAGTACTACAGGGTCTCGCGCAGGTATGCCCTGATTAAGTTAGCTTTAAGCTCAAGCGTAAACTTTACATAACTCTAATGAGTAATGGAGTTGGCACGTGTCTTGAGATTTGTTTCAGGGGCCAATGTTCCCGTGTACGCATTCGCAGCTGTCCAAATGGGCGCCTGCGTCAGAACGAGGCTTTCTGGCGGCTTTCGTCTATTGCGGTTCGTACAACTTGACCTTAAGTTATATCAACTTTTGTTATTACATCACGACTGAGTAGCGTGTGATTTTAAGGATGCATTTCAATGGAAGCATCCGTAGACACGTAGCGACCTTCAAACTATCGCAACATCTGTCTTTGTTTCAGGTATGACCTTGAGTAACATAGTCGCTCTGCCCCTGTGTGGTCTGTTGGCAACCTCCGCCGCCGGGTGGCCATCGACGTTCTATTTGTTCGGCGGCTTGGGACTCGGCTGGTCCCTGCTCTGGCTCGCACTCGGCTCCAACAGTCCGGAAGAGGATCGACTCATCTCCGTTCAGGAACGCGCCTACATCGAGGAATCGCTCAGGACTTCGGACAAACCCAGTCAGGTTGTTATTAAATCTAGATGGTCGAGTGTATTCATGCTCTGAGGATATGGATGGAGGTAAACGGTCACTGGCACACCTTCTATATGCATTGATTGTATGTCCTCAGTTTTTCCGTTGGACACATTCGGATTCTTTGAAAAATCCAATATTGAGGATTAGCCATGTTTAAGTGACAGGTTTGACGCGTCTCGAAATAAACATTGGCAACCTTGTAAGGCGAAGGGGTTGGAGAGTCATTAAACGGTCAGGTAGCTTGAAAAGAAGATTATGAGCTTAACTCTCGTACAATGAATGAATGCCCATTGTATCCTAGATAATGGAAAGACCAATGTGTCGCACCAAAAACTGTCGATAATATGTTCAATTTATCGTAGTTTACGACAAACCTGCCAGAACAGACCGACTTTAGGCTCTGAAGTTACTCAAAATTTGATTATGATACATGCAATATACTTTTATACTACAAGGACATTGTCGTTCGTTTCCGATTGGATACAATGTCTGTACTGTGATCAATTTAGGACAGTTTTCTTCCCAAATCAATGAACATAATCTCTGCTTCCAGGCTCCTCCGCGGTCCACGCCGTGGCGCCCCCTGCTGATGTCACTTCCGGTGTGGGCGATCTGTGTTGCCAACATCGGAGGCGGTTGGGGCCACTGGACAATGATGACGCAGATACCGTCCTTTATGTACGCAGTGCTTGGTTTTAATCTGAAAGCGGTGGGTCATTTTCTACTTTATTTGTAAACACGAGAGTTACATTAATGTAGATCCTGCTCGTTATGTCAAGTTGATTTGTCACCGCAAAACACATGCTATCTACTTTACTTGTTACATAACTGTTTGGTCTGAAGCATGATCTTCGTCGTTGTTTTACGTTTGAACTGTAAACAGAACGGCGTGCTGTCAGCTGTTCCGTACTTGGCCAGTTTCCTCCTTGGCTTCGGCTTCAGTCTCATATCGGATCACATCATCAACAAGAAAACTCTCACGAGAACCACATCACGCAAAGTCTTCACTGGGATTGGTGAGGAATTTGACTTTTATTTTTAATATTTAGCTTTCTAAATAAATCTTTCCAAGGCAACAGTCCTTCAGAATTGCCACTCCATCTATGTTACTTAAAGAAGTCACCGATGAGGTATGAAGGGTGGTAGTACGGCGTTGATACCACCATGCAAATAAGAACTTAAATGTTTTCTAGTCAGAAAAGTCCAACGTAATACCATCATGCCTCTAGGAGTTTAATTTTAAAGTAGTTTACCATACCGTTCAGTACGTTTAGTACGTTCAACATAGTTCAGTTACGAAATGCTCTCTTGGTTAATTATCTTATCATTTCGGATGTTCGGATTCACACGAACATGTACAACGGAGCTTCGAAAGGAAGGGAAAGGTTTACAAGTCAAGTCAGGTTTATGGTTAATGTATACCAGTACAGTCACCGCAATCTGTCCTGATGGATTCATTACCCGAACTTAGGTACGCAGTAAAAGTAATTTTATAGTTGAATATAAAAAACATCGACCAAATATAGTGAATCACAGAAAGGGTACGCTATAAGGACCATCATCACATATTCTAGTGATTGTACACACAAATCCTATTTCTCCCCCACCAGGAATGTTCACCCAAGGCTTGTCGCTGATCGGCGTGAGCTACAGTGTCGACAACACACTGTCAGTTGTGCTTCTTACTGTCGCCGTGGGAGTCGGCAGCGCCACCACAGTAGGATTCTTCGTCAATCCCATGGACTTAGCGCCAAACTTTGCCGGAACCTTGATGGGAATCTCTAACACTGTTGCCAATATAATGGGCATCCTCGCCCCACTTGCAGTAGGCGCCATTGTCATCGACAGCGTGAGTACCTTCATTGTTCTCAGACAAAAAAATCTTTCATTCTTTCATTAAATCTAATGACAGGTTCTCCACCTATGGTTATTTAAGGGTTTTGTTAAGGTGGTTAAAGATCTTAGGTTATCCTTTCTTTAATAATGGTTTTAACAGAGTTTACGATATGATACCTTTTATGACAATCGAGAAACTGGCCTTAAATTAATGTACAAGATCGTTTTACTATGTTGTCTACACCAAAGTAACGAAGCAAAGCTGATTGCATGCTCTGAAAGATATTACCGTTTATCCATTGGTATGCTTTTGAATTCCTCATTATTAGGTAGATATAATTTCAAATTGTTCTAACCTTGTTCGTGTGTTTCCGGCAGTCTTCGGTCGAGCAGTGGAGGACCGTGTTCTTCATAGCAGCTGGCTTGTACTTGTTCTCGGGAGCGTTCTACATCTTATTCGGCAGTGCTGAAGTACAGTGGTGGAACGATCACGTGACACGACCGTCTGACAAAGCGTTCAGCATCGACACAGAGAAGAACGACATCAACAATGTGAACAACGTCAATGGCGTGAACAATGTCAACGGGGGGAATAATGTCAACGAGAAGGAAGACTAGAAGTATGATCATTGTCATCAAATTAATTATGATGAAAAAACATGATTTGGGAAATGGGTTTCCTAGAACCTTCAGAATTTTCCTTCTTGCAAATTTCAGCTGAACCGAGTCATATTAGTTAATTTGATTGGTCGGCAAACAGCTTTAAATAGCCGTAAATCCGAAGCTATATGACTGCGGTCTTCGGTGACCTTACTTTCTTGATCCCAGAAAAAAACACTCCGTGTAAAAAATACAGCAAAAAAACACCACTGAAAAGAATATATCAAAAAAGGAGTAAAGTCAATGACATTTCTAAATTTCGTATCTTTGAAGTAAAAATACATGTAGCCGAGAAATACTTCAAAAAATTACTTGGCATATCGTTTTTTAAAGACATTTTTCTATTCATAAGTATGCCTCTCATATACTAGCGCACTGTAATTCGAAACTTGAATAATATGGACACATCTTTTCAATTAAATATTAAACACAATGTCTCTTTAAAAAATGTTATTGTAAGTTTGTAAAAATCATCACAAAAAATATCGACAAGTACACTTTTCACCTGAAAATTAACATTTTCATTCAAAAAATATCAAATTGAAATTTCATGTGACGTTTTGGCGGGAAAATCTATGTGTGACGTATGAGAGCCCGGTTATGTAATTACTAACTCCACAACAATGTGTTACCATGGTGAATACATTGTTGCCATGGCAATGCTGAGCCCCATGACGTCAATGCTAATATTAGTTTTAAAAAATGATTTCTATCAATCTTTCTGTATCAATTACCTGAAATAATAATGTGTTGTTTGTATCCTAGACATGTATACTTTCAATATTTTACTTTTTTTAAATCCATTCTACAACTTAATAGAGTTCCCTATATTGTATGTAGTAATACACTACTATACATAACGTGAAAAATAAGTTTATTCCACACCTTAGGCTCCATTACTTACAAAATGAATAACTACTTGAATTTAAATTCTGCAAGTGGTTATCAAGTACATTCCCAGCCCAAAGGAATATGATACACAATGTAAACACATTTGTTTTTTGTTTGAGGGGAGGTATAGTCACGAAGAATTTTTGATTTCAAGATTTTTTTATTTCATATTATTTGTCTTTAGGTTTATTCTAACAGTTTAATATCAGCCTAATTATATTATCCCTCGTTCTAAATTTGAAAAAAAAAAAATTTCAAGTGCCTTCTCCGGCTATTCTAAAAGCATTGTGAAACTGCAATTATGCGTATCTCAAAATTATACATTTAAAAGTGTAGGCGCATATATTTGAAACTCTAATAGACAGCGTCCTGAATTTTTTGTGTTGCTTCATTATAGCATAAACTTCAAGATAGACTAAAATAAACCTTCTGGGTCTATAATATCTTGCCTTTAATAAATGTTTCATTCAATACAAATTTGTCAGTCAACTATGTTCTCTAATTAATTAATTTTAAAAAACTATAAAAGTGTCATGTTTGGTTTTATATAGTCTATTTCATTATTTATAGTTGTTTCTACAACATATAAAAATTTCAAACCTGTACCTCTCAAGGTTGCCAAGAAAAATGTTCCTAAAAACTGTCCCAATTTAACATGGCAAAATCTTTGTAAAAAAAATTATACAAAAATGTAACGTATTATACAAAGTTCAACCAAACAACATAAACAAGGGCTACGCTAAATGTCTTAACCGGCTTGACGGGACTGCCGCAATTATTTTCATTCAAGTGGTCTGGGCAGCTGTTTTAAAATGCATTGTTATATGAGTGGGAAATACAGCAATGTATTGTAAACAAAATCAATACTATCTCAAGAACTAATCTGTGATAATGCATTACATCAATTCTCATTCCTGATCACTCCCTATCGGTGTTTACGAATACAATTTTAAACACAATAATAAGTTTTGAAGTGGCGACCGGTCTACTGACCTTAGGTGTTAAGGTGCTGCAAACTCGAGCGATTTTGCTGCTTTTTGTAGACACTTTTTGCGACACGATTGGAGACGAAATGGGTAGACCAAATTATTTAAAATTTTAATCGTGATTTGATAAAAGACAAACTTAGGGTTATCCCTTGGTACATTTTTAATTTTTTGTTTCGTTAATAATTAGTAATAATTAGTGGATTTTTTGTGAAAAATTAGCTATTTTCTTGTCTCCCTGGGCGCCGTATAAAATTAAATTTCAAAAATGTGCCAAGGGATAACCCTAAGTTTGTCTTTCATCTAATCATGATTAAAATTTAAGCTCAATTGGTTTACGGGTTTGGTCCCCAATCGTATCGCAAATTTCATTGTTTTGCGCGGTTTTGTTGAATAACCGGTGCCTAATTAACGATGCAATAAGCAAAAATGAAAAAGTGCTACTAATATACAATCAGACCGATCATGTGAACATCCTGTAAAAGTTACACTCACTTATGAAACAATTTTTCTCTCTCAATTTTCTAAAACGGTCGAGCGCTAGTATCACCTTAATAGGTGATGAAAGTTAGAATCCTCATAAAAAACACTCCGTGTAAAAATACCAGCTAAGCCTCTTCTACTATAAAAATTAGAAGAAATCTAAATATTCAGCACTGAAAAGTAGTGATATCAAAAAATGGGCCAAGTAAAAACTTAATTTTTAAAACCAAAATATACTTGGCGCATCGTGTATATAAATAGTAAAAAGCATATGCCAAAAATCAAATGTACCTTAATATTTATAATATATCTATAATGCCCTTAAAAACGATGCGCCAAGTATATTTTGGTTTTTAAAATTAAGTTTTGACTTGTCCCATTTTTTGATATTACTACTTTTCAGTGCTGAATTTTTAGATTTCTTCTATTTTTTATAGTTGAAGAGACTTGGCTGGTATTTTTACACGGATTGATTTTTATGGGGATACCTATCACAATTTTTTTTTAGTTTATTTACACAACTTGTAACACATATCGGAGCAACAATGACTTATTCCTTAAAAAAAAATACGCCATTTCCAAATTGGTTACTACGAAAAATTGTGCTTGGTGCTAAATATAAGCTTAAAGTGATATTCCATGAAGAATTGCGAAAGCATCGTTCCAATCGGTCCAGCCGTTTTCGAGATATGGCATCACTTCCGGTTTTCAAAATGGCGGCTGAAATTACTGCCCCCTAAAATTTATTTATATAAATGTTATGTGTCATTATAAGCCTTCTGAATATGTAGTTCATGTAGTAAGAGTTGATTTAAGTCTAATTCTTCATTTTTTTGACGTCAGTTCCGGTTTCGCTAAAAGTACATTTCTACTTCAACAATTTATATTCCATATAGATGACTATTTGAATCATTTGGCCCTAGTTTCATTCCGATAGGTCTATCCGTTTTCGAGATATGACGTCACTTCCGGTTTTAAAATGGTGGCTTCCGGTTGGTTTTATAAAAAGGCACCTCGGACGCCAAAAGTGCACATGTGGTAAAAATTTCAGATCGATCGGTTTAGCCGTTTAGGCTGTGGCCCTGTCAATAGGGTTTCCTGATATCATCATCACATCATCATCATCATCTGAAGAAGAAAAAGCGGTGTAATTTCACTGTTTTCACGGCCCTCTGGTTCGCAAATGGCATAACATGTTTTTCCTAAATTTGGTATATGTGGTGGTCGAAATTTAGATATTTCGCAACAATGTGAGATTTTCCAATTTAAGATCTAGTAGACCGAAACTGCCATGTTGTTGCTTACAGTAAAAGTGGTTGGTCTGCTCCTCAGTTTATTAGGCATTTACGTTATGTTAAGTGAGTGTGAGTGTACAGTACGACTTGGCTGGGTGGAGTGACCGCTCCTCTAGATACTTTTTTTATATTGTCTGCTTTACACAAATCAAATACTAATTATTAAAAATGGTAGTGATTAGTGTCAGGTAAGATCAGAAAAGAAAAGATTTCCAGGATAACCTGTCCTTTAACATGTATGTGTTGTCATTGTTGTCATGGAAACCGAATCGGCCTCTCGGAACATCATGAATAATACAATGAAAATGTGTTCGTGTTTCTTACTTTTCCAAGGAAATCTTAAAATCGATGTTAGACTTTGAGTCGTTTCAGTCCCATTGAGTCGCAGTAGAGTGAGACACATAGTGTTATTCTTACCGTGTTCCAATATGTCAGACAAAGACAACAGCAATGATCCAGGCTCAGGAGATGTGGAGATGAACAAAGAGAGGGAGTGGACTGTATTCCATCCCATAGTCAAGGTCATGGATGGAGCAGGTGACTTTCATTTCTAATTGCAACTAAAAGTCAATGCATTTGGAATATTTGATTTTACTTAAAAGTTGGCAACATAAAATATGTTGAGTCAAAATATTTTTGAATATTCCAACTTTAATGTTAATCAAAGTTCGAAGCCATCATCGACTGAATTCGTTACCATTTAATTTGAAATTGCAACATCAATCCGAAGTCCTATTCTGTAACGTTACAATTCCCGATTCTATTGGAATCCGATTCACTAATTGAAGAGCTTCCCGAAACAAGGCTGAATGTGACACATTTTTCAAAACGCGTCTTTTGTTTTAAAAGGATGCATATCCATATATCCGTAAGCTGGGGCAATCTTAGTTCGAAATATTGAACCTTTCCCCTCTAAAAGAAGAATTGAAATCTCTGGTTAACATTGGTGGCTTATCTGGTGTTGGTTGGTTTTTAGTTGTTCCTGAACAATTTAAGAAATGTCAAATTCACCCTTGTTCCGGGGAGCGAGAATGGAAACGACAAAGAGTTGCTTATGGGAGAAGCAGCTGATTGAGCTGATTTGCTTGCTGTGCAGTCAGATGCGCATACGTTTTACTGGGCAGCCTCAGAAATAAAACTCTCTATGGGAAAACAAATTCTAGCTTGAGAAAATTTAAGCTGGGCAACTTAAATAAAAAATAACTCTATGGTTAGGCAGAATTAAAACTTGTGAAAATGCAATATAAAAAGTGAGACCGCGGCAGGATTCGAACCGACGTCCTTTTGCACCACAGGCCAATGCTTTACCAACTGAGCTATTGGGTCTGCGATGTCTACATGGTTCATAATATACACAGCTTACGCGCATTCAACAGCGCAGCGGAGCATCTCAGTGGTATAGCCGATTCTCCCATAAGCAACTCTTTGTCGTTTCCATTCTCGCTTACGGCGAGCTCTTCAATTGTTGATTAACATTGCGCCGGATATTATTGTGAAATAGAGAGCCTAGGCGTCTATTAGTTGAATGACAACTCGGTAAGCTGCTGCAAGCGCGAGCGATTTTGCCGCGTTTTGCAGGCACTTTTTTGGATACGATTGGAGACAAAATGGGTTGACGAAATGATTTCAAATTTTAACTATGTTTAGATAAAAGACAAACTTAGAGTTAATTCTTGGTAGATTTTTAATTTTTTGTTTCGTTAATTAGTTATAATTAGTAGATTTTTGGTGAAAAATTGTCTATTTTCTTGACTCAATGGGTGCCGTATGAAATTTAATTAAAATAATGTGGTAAGTGCTTACCCTAAGTTTGCCTTTTATCTGATCATGATTAAAATTTGAGATCAATTGGTTATCGGGTTTGGTCTCCAATCGTATCGGAAATTGCATAGTTTTGCGCGTATTTTTTAAAACCGCGCCTAATTAACAATAAAAGAAAAGAAGCAAAAAATAAAATGTTCTACTAATATACAATCAGACTGATCATGTGAACATCCTTTCTAAGTTACACCCACTTATGAAACAATTTTTCTCTCTCAATGTAATATGTGTTTTTATTATATTTGTACTTGTGGGCTTGCCCGTTACAAATAAAGGATTAATAATAATAATAATAATAATTTTCTAAAACGGCCGAGCGTTTGTATCACTTTAACCCACACAGTTCAATCATCCGGCCTTCACCTTGGCTTGCCATGTTATCGAATCACTCGAGATAGACTTATTTCAAAATTAGTGTTCTAAAGTTAGGCACACAAACAGGAATCAATGAACTTACCCCCCCCCCCCCCCCGCCCGCCAAAAAACCACTTTGAGCACTAATGCTCAAAGTTGGACAATATTTAGTGAACCTCTAAAAATCATTTGAGAATTAGTGCTTGATAAATTGTCGACTTATTAACGTATTAATTTGTGGGGGGGGGGGGGGGGGGGGTCAAGTTCACGCTGTGGCCACTTAGAGCACTAATAGCTGCATTATTATATAACATATGTGCCTACTTATTTTAAAGCATTTTCCTAATATAATTCACTTCTTGTCCCCTCACTCTAATCCTGCTCCGATCCATAACATTTGCCTTTCTCTCCATGACTAACACCTCGCTCTCCTCCAGCCTTATCTTCAAACCAACTCTTCTGTCACTATTACTTCATTCTAAACCTTCTTCTGAATCTCCTCGCTACTCTCACCCCATACCATGATTTCGTCAGCGTCGAATATAGTTCTTGTGTCTTCTCCTCTCGGTTCCACTCTTCTCAACATTTCATCCATTACCATAAGAAATAATGTTGGTGACAACACACTTCCTGTACCAAATAGAATCCATTCTGATCTCCCAACATCAGTTTGCACACAACTTTAACTGACCCTGTACACACTTTTTGTCTTGTCAACATTTTGAAGTCTCGTGTTATTTCTCACACCCGCAATATCGGTAAACGATCACACGCCTTTTCCAAATCAAGAAAAACTATTTTCAGAGGTAATCTGCGAAAAAACAACGCGCACCCCGACTGGGAATCGAACCCAGATCCTTCGGATTTACAGCCCTATGATTAACCATTAAGCTACCGGGGCGCATCAGCTTAATGGTTACAGCATAGGGCCGGAAACCCGAAGGATCTTGGTTCGATTCCCAGTCGGGGTGCGCGTTTTTATTTCGCAGGTTTCCTCTGAAACACCATCCCTAAGTGAAAGATTCTTAATTTCCATCATTATCAAAAACATTTTTTTTATTCATTTACTTCCCATCTTCTCACTACAAACAATGCATCTATCGTCGATCTCCTCTTCTGAAATTCGCAATGTCGCCTCATTGTTAAAGACGTATTCCAGTAATACAAAGTGAACATACATGTAAAATAGGAAATTGGCCAAACTACTACACCCAAAATTGTGTGAACGTTTTTCCTCATTATAAAAATATTCTACAACTCACGTGACCATTTGGCCCTCAAAAAATTTCATTTTCAAAAATGTTTGTTAATACATTAATGTTTCAATGGGTTGATCCTAATCGTCGCTCGTCCGTAGCTCGCACGGAGTGTTTTCGTGCCCGACAACTGCTGACCACGTGGTAGGAGCAAAGTTATGACCTGTTCTCACTGTAACATATTTTCATCGTCCTCATTCAAATAATAAACCTCTTTTTCAACATTCAACATCGATTAAAAAGATTTTCTATCAACATCATTTTAATTGATCCCGATGGAAGTTACAATCATTCTCTTTCCGAAGCTAATAGACCAATTCAGAAAATATCTGGGTGGCTCTGGTTTCTAGATAAATTCGCATGCAGTTTGGTTTTCCATATATCTATTTGTGTATACAACAATGGGTTACAATAAGACACTTGGAAAATCATACTGCATGTGAAATTCAGTAGATTCCAGAGCCATCCAGATAATTTCTGAATTGGTCTATTCCAAAAGGATTATTCTCTCTTCCCAAGGAATGTATTCCTACACGGCTGATGTCAAGAAGACAGCAAGGAACCGATTCAAGTACTATCTACCACGTGTCATATACGTTTGTATGATTGTTGAAACAATCCTTCGCTTATTGTGGTTCAACAAACACTGGAAGCGAGAGAAGTTGAACAAGATCGCAGTGTATATTTTCAATTTTATGTTGGGCTACCTGGTTTTGGTTCATCTGGGATTGTTCTACTTCCAACCGGACTCAATACGCTACCTGATAAAGGAGTTGGAGAATCTGATATTGAACTTCTCATCGGGAGAGAAGCGCATGCGCGACATCGTCTCAAGGACATCGAGAATTACAGACAAGATGGCGATAGTTGCGCAGAAGACGTTGCCTGCTCTTGCGCTGATGTTTCTATTTATGTTACCCTCGAACATGCAGAATGACGTACAGCAAGGGTCAGTTTCAATTATACTTATTAACTACTAATCATTTATTTATTCATTTTCTAATTACATCGTAACATTAAAAAAATATGTCTTCATCTCTTCCCTTTCCTAATTTGTGGACTAAAAATCGATTCCCCGGCTATTTATAATGGAAATAAGACTTGGTTATTCCTGATGGCACGGTCTTACATATAACCACTTGAATGCATGATATTGTTGTTATTGATTTCAGGCGATACTACCCATTCGACGTATCGGTCTCTCCTTACCATGAAGTCGTAGCGGTGTATACGGCATTTATAGTTGTCACAATTATCTCATGCATGGTCATCGTGCAGATCTCTATAATATCCGTCATACTGCACATGACCTGTCAGTTCCGAGTCCTTCAGGAGCAGTTGTTGAACATCCGAGCTGACAGTCTCAAGCACGTCATGGCCAAGCTGCTTGATCGAACTGCAGGAAGGTCCGAGCTTTGTATCCAGAGAGGCGGCGTACAACTGTGGCGCTGTGTGGCCAAGATGGTCACTGATGGTCAGCTGCGCAGTGACATGGACTTGAAGATGCGCACACGTCTGGTTCAGTGCATCAAACATCACCAGGCGCTTATCAGGTGCAGTGAAGTCACAATAAATACTGCCTTTCCACAAGAGTAATAATTATTTAACACATTAACGTTTATTTTCTACCTATTTTGGTTTGATTATTTTATTGTGTATATTTTGATTAATACCTACAGTGACTGTACGCAAGGTGAAGGGAATAATACTTATGGGGTAAATGATTCCACATTTAGATGTAAAAAAAAAATCCGGAGAATATTTTTATCATGCAATTGAAAACTTAGTTTCTTGATAATATTTTGATTTATAACTTGATCTAATACGAGATATTCTCTGCTACTCAAACTCTCATACCTTAGGTAATTGTAACTATTTTAATAACCCAGCGGTAGGTGTAATGGATACCTCGGTTCTCGTCAGATCACCGAGGTTAGCGGTTGGATGGGTGACCATTTAATTCTGTCCTGCCAGTTGCTGCCGTTGGGCCAGAGAGACTGGAGTGTTTGGGGGTTATCCCTCGACCTGTTAAGCTTTAAGCTGCCTTTCCATGATTTCCCTGTACACAATGTGTATTCTTGTCGAACATACATCACCGCATTATGATCCCTGGAGGCCAAGTCTTGAAACTTACTCTTTCAGGACGCAAACGCTCTCGGACGTCATAAAGTCCCATTTACTGTAAGAGTGATCGACATTGAAACATAAAGTCAAGCCATTTATTTGATTGTCATACAGCAATCTATTGGAAACCATTTTATTAACATTATAATTATTATTACAGATATTATAAAGTCATAAAACCTTATTCAAAATTAAGCTGAACAGTTAAAGGTAGATTTCAAGGTCATCATTCTTACAGTAAATGGGACTTTATGACGTCCGAGAGCGTTTGCGTCCTGAAAGCGTAAGTTTCAAGACTTGGCCTCCTGCATTCGTAATGTATTTCGTTTCACTATTTCTGAGTCACCACCAGATGGACCAGTCGCCAAAGCCCCAGTGGCGTAACTACCGGGTGGCTGGGCCGGCAATGCCAGGGGCCCAGGCAATATACCACATTTTAAATTATCTAGATAGCTCTGCTTTTCAAAAAATTTCATATGCAGTACCGTGATCCTCATATCTATTAGTGTTTTTCAACAATGGATCATAACATGAATAGATATGAGGATCACGGTACTGCATATGAAATTTTTTGAAAAGCAGAGCTAACTAGATAATTTAAAATCTGGTCTATAAGAGGGAACCACAAGAACCACTCAAATAAAGCAGATATTTATTAACTTTTCCAAATTAATTTTTGAAATTATTTAATTTTTCTGTTCCAGATTCGTGGATGAGTTATCATCTATTATGCAACCAGTTATGATCAGCGGTTTGTTCACATTTCTTGTTGTTTGCACGTTGTTCACACTTCACATCTCAACGGTATTATCAATAAAACATTATAAAAAAAAGTCGTTATATATTTGTTATTTGGAGTATAAAAATTACCCTATTTTCGTGTTTTCAGGTTCCTTCATTCAATGGACGCACGATTCAACTAATGGTACAAGCTTCACTAACGACTGGTTTCGCATTTATCTACTGTTGGTTGCTCGAACAATTGACTACTGAGGTAATGCAGTTTATAAATGATACACTGTTGAACCTGATTTTCAAGGACGAGGGTAAAATACAAAATGGACACCCTTGACTAATCACAAGCCAGAAATCTAGCTGAAAAACATACTTGATTTGTTAAGGTGATACTAGCGCTCGGCCGTTTTAGAAAATTGAGAGAGAAAAATTGTTTCATAAGTGAGTGTAACTTTTACAGGATGTTCACATGATCAGTCTGATTGTTTATTAGTAGGACTTTTTCATTTTTGTTTATTGCATCGTTAATTAGGCGCCGGTTATTCAGCAAAACCGCGCAAAACTATGAAATTTGCGATACGATTGGAGACCAAACCCGTTAACCAATTGATCTCAAATTTTAATCATGATTAGATGAAAGACAAACTTAGGGTTATCACTTAGCACATTTTTGAAATTTAATTTTATACGGCGCCCAGGGAGACAAGAAAATAGCTAATTTTTCACCATAAATCCACTAATTATAACTAACTAGGAAAACGCTCAGTGTAACGCGTTGGTGAGCGAGCACGGGGACATGCAAATTCTCGAACCGGAAATGCGTACACAAGCACAGAAAACATATACATCCATATTGAATTTAAATATGATAACTCAATCAACACAACATATTATTATGCTTTTCATTGAAACTTGAAAATAACATCTAAGCATCTAAGAACCCTGGTTAAAATAAAACAAATCAGATTCAATCCAATTGGCACTGGAAAACATTCATTTTGATACTTCATTACTGACAGATATTAAAAATGTTAATAAGTTCATACGTTCTTAACTGATTGGGATGAAATTTTGTAAAATAAGAGACAATATTGGTCTTAATGATCATGCAAAATATGAGTTTGATCTGAATTATCGAAGACCGTTTTCATTTTTCAGCCTATCAGGAGATATTTATTTAAATTTTAACCAATTAATGGATTTCAAAAAAATTATGGTCTGCAAACAGAGAAGGTTGGTTTTACATGTGTGCAAAATTTCAGCTAGATCAAAGTAAAACTCTGACCTGTATAGCCAAAATATGAATTTGATCAGATTTATCGAATACCATTTTCATTTTTCAACCTATCAGGAGATGTTTATTTCAATTTTAACCAATGAATGGATTTTAAAAAAATTTGGGGCCTGCAAACAGAAAAGGTTGTCTCTACATGTGTGCAAAATTTCAGATCGATCGAAGAAAAACTCTGACCTGTACAGCCTCACCCAACAGAAAAAAAAAAAAAACAGAGGTCCGTGCCAAATGAGCCGAAAGGAGACGCTCGCTACGCTCGCTCAATTAACGAAACAAAAAATGAAAAATGTACCAAGGGATAACCCTAAGTTTGTCTTTTATCTAATCACGATTAAAATTTCAAATAATTTGGTCAACCCATTTCGTCTCCAATCGTATCGCAAAAAGTGTCTACAAAATGGAGCAAAATCGCTCGCGCTTGCAGCACCTTAATGGCAATTTTGATTCCGCATCGTACAGGAAATACATTTAAGAATACATTAGTGTACTAATGTATTAATGGAGTCAACCCAGGGTGCCTATATTCTCGAATCTAAATCACATGCGAAAACTATGAGAAGTCAAATTAAATCTCTTCTTTTATCAATTACTAGGAAAACGCTCAGTGTAACGCGTTGATGAGCGAGCACGGGTACGTTCAAATACTCCAACAGGAAATGCGTACACAACGCACATAAAACATATCCATATTAAATAGAAATATGAGCCACTCAATCAACAAAAAAGTATGCTTTTCATCGAAACTTAAAAATAGCATCTAAGAACCCTGATTCATAAAGCAAATCAGATTCAATTCAATTGACACTGGAAAACAATCATTTCGATACTTCATTTCTGACAGCTTTTAAAAATGTCAATAAGTTCATACGTTCGTAACTGATTGGGATGGAAATTTGTAAAATAAGAGACAATGTTGGTCTTACTGACCATGCAAAATATAAGTTTGATCAGATTTATCGAAGACTATATTTTCATTTTCAACCCATCAGGAGATTATTAATTAAATTTTAACCAATGAATGGATTTCAAAAAATATAAGGTCTGCAAATAGAAAAGGTTGTCTCTACATGTGTGCAAAATTTCAGTTCGATCAAAGAAAAACAGTGACCTGTACAGCCTCAGATAGAAAAAAAAACAGAGTTCCGTGCCAAAAGAGCCAAAAGGAGACACTCGCTTCGCTCGCTCAATAGAGTAGCTGAATCCATTCTTTGCAATGGCTCATTTCCGCATGAAGAACCATTTTCAACGTACTCGAAGATAGGCACGAAGTTACGAATTAGATAATATTTGTTTGAGAACAATTTAAGATCATATAAGAAAAAAGTGGAAGACAGTGATTAATGCGTTTCGTGTTATTTTTGTGTTATACAAGAATTGTATGTAAATTGAATGAACATTATTATAAAAAATAAAAATGAAATGAAATGAAAGTGATACAACATATTATAGAATGCCACCAAGATTTTCCTTGTTCTGCAAATATGTATAATTAAAATTTTAAATAATGATTTACTAAACTTACAAACTAAATATTGTTTCAAATTTTTTAAATATAATCTAAGATTTATTTCTGAAAGCAAAATGGAATTTTTAATTTGTATTCTTCATGTGTAATTTTCTTATTGCTTTTTATTGACTGTTTACATGTTTGATCTATCCGAAAGAAGTTCATATATATATACATCTTTATTCACAATAAAATAAAGTCTGCCTTTGTACATAAAGGTTGTAAACACACAGAATAACAATCAATAAAATAATACATTAATTTGATATAAAACATAAATGAAAATGATTTGATTAAACAGAAAAGGAAAATCTAACTAACAACTAATTACTATAACATATTGAAATATTGAAACGCTAAATATAAAGTTTGTGAAGAGTTCTAAAATTTTAGGGTTTTAATTTCAACTTTTGTCCCGTGTTACAGAGTGAATCAATGAGGGAGGCTGTCTAGGGCTCTGATTGGACTGAAACATCGGAGAGCTTCAAGCGATCAATGCGGATCATGATGCCGATGGCTAATCGACCTGTTGTCCAGTGTTACAGAGTGAAGCAGTGAGGGAGGCTGGTCTACAGTTGTGATTGGTTCGAAGCGTCTGAGAGCTTCAAAAGATCAACTGCGGATCATGATGTCGATGGCTAATCAACCTGTTGTCCCGTGTTACAGGGTGAATCAATGAGGGGGGCGTTGAAGTAAATCTAGAAATTCAGCCAATAGAAGTAGAGTGATATAAATAGGGACGAATTTAATTTGTGAAATAGCAGTTTTAATTTGAGCTATGATTTTTTTCTATTACTGTTACTATGTACCACACTTTATAAAAGTAACCTTTAAGTCATTTTAGTTAATTAAAAACAGCGATCAACACTAAAGGATTTAGGTATCATATCTTCATACTTTTCTGTCTACTAATTGATAATCAATTCATACATTGGGTTCTCTTACTCAAAATACATTATGTCTTATCCACGCATTAAGTATTCACCATTGTGCTAGATGTATTTCTACAAATATAATATCACTAGAATCTTGTCTGATATTTTCGCTTATTCAATTTTCACTATCCAGGTACTCTTTCAAATCATAATTTATCTTAACATAATTACCTATATAAAAGAATACAAGTATGTACAGTGAGATTCAGAAGAAAGCGGTTGGAGTGCCCCTGCGCACACTGCCACACTATTTCTCAAAGATATTTGAAAACGTGTGATATGCAATAACTTTAGACAAACGTAATACAATCTGTAACATTTAGTTTTATAAAATCCCCATGGCATTTTTTGAGCTTTTGAAACAAAATAATCGAATTTGAAGCAATTCTGGCATCCTTTTCAAAGAATTTTAAAATGTGTTATATGCAATATTTCTGGGGGAACTTTAGACAAAATGCTATATAATCTGTAAATACGTATTGTTATTTGATAAAATCTCCAAATACTGTACACTACTGAAAACTGTACAGTATTCAGTGAACTCAAATGTAACTAATGTCGTTTTCGGCTGGCCGCACTGGGGTTGCACTGAGTTCTTGATCGTGACGTCATGTCGTAACCTGGTTTTGCCCTAGTGCTGCCCCCAGTGCGGTCTCAGCCGAATACGAATGATATGTTTTGATTTTGTGTTTTGACACTGACAGCTATTTTCAAATGGCAACCGAAGAAATTGAGCTCCCGAGTGTTTTGAAGGAAAACCTCCAGTAACAACATCAATTTTGTTTTTCGCGCCGCCATTTTGCCCGAGTGCGGCGGAGTGGAGGGGGCAACTCTACCTAATATTTCCGAGCAAGAAATAGTGCACTGAGTGCGCACCCAGTGTGCACCACTTCCCAGTCGAATACGAAAACATAGCCCCAGAGCAACTGCGCACTGCCAGTCGAACACGCTACTTGCACTCAGTGCAGCTCAGTGCAACCCCAGTGCGGCCAGCCGAAAACGACATAAAATATAGGGGCCTAACAATCTCTAGTTAAGCCACTGAAACTAACAATAACAGGATGCCTTGGCGTCAAAGTCAAGGTTGACCATTCGACGAAATCATTTGGAAATATGTTTTATTCAAATTATTGCATAATTTCTAAAATGTCATTTCGAGTTTGACATGGAAACAAAGGTTCTCTCCACTCCCTCCGCCATGAGCTCACATGGTGGTTCCCTCACAACGCATCAACATGTTAAGCAGCAAGTGTCTTGTCATCGCGTTGCTCTGCTAGACGTGTGTTCGAAGCCAGGCAGAGGCAGAGTTGCAATGCGTCTCGACCATTGTAGTGACCGGCGCTGGACAACACAGGTCAGAGAATATGAGAAACAGTTCGACATTAGTTCATTACCTCTCGTTACGAACTTGGTGTGACGAATATTTATTTGTTTTCAGTATCATGGGCGTTTACGGGGGGGAGGTTAGTGCCTCCGCCTGCCCCTTGGATATCAGGTAAACATTAAATTGTTGTGGTTCTTTACGGAGATTCATTTTGTAAACAATAAAACTAAAAAATTCATTTCAAAGTGTACAAAATCCAAAAAATACCCTGCGGGGCAAGGTCGTGTATGATGACCCCCCCCCACCCCTCACCTAAATGTATAAATATTTTAAAAATTATTTAATAGTTCAACAAAATTCACCTTGTCTTAAGCCCCATTAACACGGTGCAATTTCTTGAACAACTTCTGTGTCACAGAAGTTCTGCACATGTGCAGATTCCCTTTATCATCTCAAAAGTGACACTGCGCACGAGCAGGACCTCTGTGGCACAGATGTTGTTCAAGAAATTGCACCGTGTAAATGGGGCTTTATAATTGATTTCGAAATGTCATTTGAACACCTGTGCTTGCCGCCCAGACAAGGGTTGCCAAATCGAACACTTGACACAGCGCACATGGTTGCCAATACAATGTAAAGAATGAGTTATACATTAATAATAATTATTAATTAAGTAGTAGGCATAAATGATTCATTACAAGGGACCATCATTATTCCCCTTTCCTAAGAAATCGTTCAAAATCTACATATATGTAAAGAAAGTTGAAGGGTACAGGCAAAGAACGCTATAAGTCACAACTATTTTGTAGGTGCGTGAAGTTGACCCCCCCCCCCCCCACCCCCCACCCCAGCACAAATTCTGGGACCATGCGCAAAAATTTGTGCCCAATTTGTGCTACAACCCTGTACATTTTAAGAATTTGTGCTATGCTAGTTTCCGAGATATCAACCCTTGAAAGTTATTATCACTTCAAAGTTACAATTCTTTCAATATTATAAATTGCGACCATACGGAAAAGACGTGCTGATATTTTCGAAAGTGTATTAAACCTATGATTTCTTTGTTTAACTTGACATTACAGGTAAACAGGTTGTTCATTATCTTATTAGTAACTCCTATGAACATTGATTTGGACTTATTTACATTTAGTTTCAGTTTGTTAATCTCTAACCATGTAGCAATGTTTTCTAACTCAAGTGCACAAATATAGTTGGCTGGCTCTATTGGCACGGCAGCCGTGCCCGCAAGGGGTTCATAATTCTATTTACACCAGAGTAGCCGTGTGCGCATGAAGGCGTATTCTATTGGCACCAGAGTACACCAGAGCACGGTCGCCGTGTGCGCAAGAAGGCTTATGCTATTGACACCAGAATCCACCAGAGTTCACTCCAAGATGGCCGTCCTCTGAACAGCTGTTTTCCGGAGCCTATTTAGACTTTTTATACTAATGCAGAAGGATCGTGACGTTTTGAAAAGTATTGGAACTGATTAATAATAATTACAATTAGGTCAGGGTCATACGTCACGACCTCAAACTTCGATCTAAACGCATCTGTGCAGCTAAATGACTTCACTTACGCGCACGGTTTTACTTCTGGGGTAAATAGAATAGGAATTCATAGGAACACGGCAGCCGTTTGCGCAAGGAGTTCAAATTCTATTGCCACCAGAGTACACCAGAGTTCACTCCAAGATGGCCGTCCTCTGAACAGCTGTTTTCCGGAGCCTATTTAGACTTTTTATACTAATGCAGAAGGATCGTGACGTTTTGAAAAGTATTGGAACTGATCAATAATAATTACAATTAGGTCAGGGTCATACGTCACGACCTCAAACTTCGATCTAAACGCATCTGTGCAGCTAAATGACTTCACTTACGCGCACGGTTTTACTTCTGGTGTAAATAGAATAGAAATTCATAGGAACACGGCAGCCGTTTGCGCAAGGGGTTCAAATTCTATTGCCACCAGAGTACACCAGAGTTCACTCCAAGATGGCCGTCCTCTGAACAGCTGTTTTCCAGAGCCTATTTAGACTTTTTATACTAATGCAGAAGGATCGTGACGTTTTGAAAAGTATAGGAACTGATCAATAATATTTACAATTAGGTCAGGGTCATACGTCACGACCTCAAACTTCGATCTAAACGCATCTGTGCAGCTAAATGACTTCACTTACGCGCACTGTTTTACTTCTGGTGTAAATAGAATAGAAATTCATAGGAACACGGCAGCCGTTTGCGCAAGGGGTTCAAATTCTATTGCCACCAGAGTACACCAGAGTTCACTCCAAGATGGCCGTCCTCTGAACAGCTGTTTTCCAGAGCCTATTTAGACTTTTTATACTAATGCAGAAGGATCGTGACGGTACAATATGTTCTGACATTTTACTATACTGAGAATCGTGGAGTTATAAAGAGGACTGGGAACATTTATTATCTAATAAAATTTCAGCTATGGGTATGATAGCTCCAGTAAAATATCTTTGACGTCTAGATGCACTGATACGTGTCAGCCATTACACACTGGCAGCTAGAAGTACAACTTCACATTGCGCGCGCATGAGTTAACTGGGCAGACGAAGGAAAAAAACTCTCTATGGGTAGACAAATTCCAACGTGCGAAAATTAAAGCTGGGCAACCTAAAAAAAATAGCTCTATGGTAAGGCATAATTCAAACTTGTGAAAATGTCAAAATAAAAAATTTCGTCCCCGACCAGATTCGAACCGGTGTACCCTTGCACCGCAGGCAAACGCCTTACCGCCTGAGCTACAAAGCTGCTCTTGCCGAGGTGCGTTAAAAACTGCTACATAAAATTACACACAGGCAGGCGTTGCTTACGCGCATCCTACTGCGCAATGTGCCGGTTGTCCCTTTAGCTGCCAATCATTACACGTATGAACATGATTCCACTTTGAACATGATTCCACTTCCCCCTATTGCATAGGAGGAAGTGGATATACTACGTCACGACCTGAGTGCGGATATGACCGGTCCAAGTAGCCCCAATAGCCGGCTATTGATGCAAATTAAAAGACCTTGTGTTTTATGTCTACTTAAGTTGCAATATGGTTTCACTAGTATTTGTACTACGTGGCTGACCTAAGTGCAATCAATTATTGATCAGTTTCTATTCTTTTTAAACAGTCACGACTCTTCTACATTAATTTAAGTCTAAATAGGCTCCGGAAAACAGCTGTTAAGAGGACGGCCATCTTGGAGTGAACTCTGGTGTACTCTGGTGGCAATAGAATTTGAACCCCTTGCGCAAACGGCTGCCGTGTTCCTATGAATTCCTATTCTATTTACACCAGAAGTAAAACAGTGCGCGTAAGTGAAGTCATTTAGCTGCACAGATGCGTTTAGAACGAAGTTTGGGGTCGTGACGTATGACCCTGGCCTAATTGTATTGATTATTGATCAGTTCCTACACTTTTCAAAACGTCACGATCCTTCTGCATTAGTATAAAAAGTCTAAATAGGCTCCGGAAAACAGCTGTTCAGAGGACGGCCATCTTGGAGTGAACTCTGGTGTACTCTGGTGGCAATAGAATTTGAACCCCTTGCGCAAACGGCTGCCGTGACTAGACCTTGAACGCTAGAAGGCAATGTTTTACGAAGTGAAAACTAGTATTATAATTGTATGACGCATTTAATCTTATATTAAACAATAAAATACATGTCAAATGACCAGTAGATTGTAAATAAAGTTAATTACAGAAGTAAAAAAGATAATCCCTGACGGGGAATCGAACCCCGATCGTCTGCGCCCTAAGCCAATGGGCTAACCAACCGGCTATTGTTGCCACTGAGGAATTGTTGCGTTAGATGTCTACTTAAGTTTCTATATGGTGTCACTCTAGAATTTGAACTAGGTATCTAATGTGTTCGCAGCTCACTTGCACGGTCTACTACCGTGTCGTGTTCATAATACAAGGCCGTTTCCACACACGGTTTTACTCTGGTGTAAATAGCATACGCCTTCTTGCGCGCACGGCGAACTCTGGTGTAAATAGCATACGCCTTCTTGGCTACACGGCGAACTTCTGGTGTAAATAGAATTTGAACCCCTTGCGGGCACGGCCGCCGTGTGAATAGACACGCCGAATATGTTTCTTATAGCCAGAAATGGCTCTATCACATATGACTTATATGAGCGAATTATGAAGTATTATTAAAATAATCACTTTCAAAAAATTCCATTTCTGATCTGAGTTTTATGCTCGAGTAAATAAAACCCATAAAAACACTCCGTGTAAAAATACCAGCCAAGTCTCCTCAACTATAAAAAAAATATAAGAAATCTAATAATTCAGCACTGAAAAGTAGTGTTATCAAAAAAATGGGCCAAGTCAAAACTTAATTTTAAAAACCAAAATATACTTGGCGCATCGTGTATATAAATAGAAGTATATGCCAAAACTCAAATATACCTACCATAATATATATAATACCTATAATGCCCTAAAAGCGATGAGCCAAGTATATTTTGGTTTTTAAAATTATATTTGGCCCATTTTTTTGATATCACTACTTTTCAGTGATGAATTATTAGATTTCTTATATTTTTTATAGTTGACGAGACTTGGCTGGTATTTTTACACGGAGTGTTTTTTATGGGGATATCACTATTTTTTTTAGTTTATTTACACAACTTGTAACACATCGTCCCCCCAGTTCAAGACTGCTCTGCAACACTTCATTGTTGAGAAACGACGTTTTAATATTTCAAAATCGCCTAACAAATCAGAATAACAGTTAAATTGTATCATTATTTTTATGTCATTAGTCTCAGAAATACGCATTACGTACTTTTCAAAATATTGATTGGATTATTATAATTGGCAATATTTTAATAGGTAAATTTATTGTTCAATACAACGTTATTTGCAGATAGTGCAGTATTGAACTAAAATTCTTATCAAGTTGTATTTCTAAAGACAGATTTGACATGGTAAATTCTAGAGCAATACTGCACTATCTGCAAATAACGTTATCTTGAATTTAGTTTTGACGCCAGGTTTACATATAATTCTGGTGCAAGACTACACTATCTGTAAATAGCATAGGAAATTTGCAGATAACGTATAGTATTGAACGAATTAAAAGTTGAAAATGACCTACGGGAAATACAGCGTTATGTGGTCTAGGATGACCAAATTATGAAATATAAGAATTTGATCATTGGACATAATAGGTGAGGTCCTGACAAAGACATTTTAGTAAAAAAAAAAAAAAAAAAAAAAAAAACGATTTTTTTGCAATAACGCAGTCTTGAACTGGGGGGACGACATATCGGAGCAACAATGACTAATTCCTTTAAAAAATACGTTATATCCGAATTGGTTACTAAGAAAAATTGTGTTTGGTGCTAAATATAATATTAAAGTGATATTTCATGAAGAATTGCGAAAGCATCGTTCCAATCCCAAGCCGTTTTCGAGATATGGCATCACATCTGGTTTACAAAATGGCGGCTAAAATAACTGCCACCTGGAATTTATTTCTATAAATATTATGTATCATTATACATGGGACTGATAAGGAGCAGCGTGATGACGATAAAGAGGAATGTAAAGATCAAGTGAAAATGGGGGAGCTAGAATTGGCAGTAATGGGGATGAAAAATGGAAGATCGGCAGGTGTTGGTGAAGTTACAGTTGAAATGATTAAAGCTGCAGGAAAATCAGGATTGGAATGGTTTTATCGGGTGGTTTGTGCGGCATGGCATCAAAAAAGAGGTCCTAAAGATTGGACGCGAGGAGTAATTGTGCCTATTTTTAAGAAAGGAAAGAGGAAACATTGCTCAAATTATCGGGGTATTACTTTAATGAGCCAATGTGCTAAGATATATGAAAGGATTTTGGAGAAACGGTTAAGATGGGATGTAGAAGAGAGTCTAAGAGAAGAGCAATATGGATTTAGGAAGGATAGATCGACAATCGATTTGATTTTCGCAATGAGACATATCATGGAAAGAAGTTGGGAACCAGGAAAGAAATTGTGGATGGCATTCTTAGATTTGGAAAAAGCATACGACCATTTGCCTCGCTGTAAAGTGTGGTAAGGTTTAGAAAAGAAGAATGTTGAGCAAGGGTTGATAGAAAGAGTAAAGAGTTTGTATGTGGGATGTGAAAGTTGTGTTGAGAGTGGTTGTGTGAAGACTGAATGGTTCTCCATAAACTCAGGAGTAAGGCAGGGAAGTGTGCTGTCGCCACTACTGTTTACGGTAGTAATGGATGACATGATTCGGGAGGTGGTAAATGGGGAAAATACCAACACTGGAGTATATGCAGATGATATTGTGGTGTGGAGTGAGAGTAAGCACGAAGTACAGGCAAAAATAGATAAATGGAATGAAGTAAGCACATGTTTTGGAATGAAGATTAGTAGAGACA